>JAQGCM010002383.1:0-11399 GCA_034699705.1 Hymenaphorura dentifera
TAATCAATTCGTCAGTTCAAATATGAATCAATCCTGCGATTTAGGACTACTGGACCGAAATGTTCGTAAATTTTGACTCGCTTTAGTTTAAGATAATTTTGAAAATTCAAGGTCCTCTTCTGTTTGAAGAAATCATGGGTCGTGTTCACGAGTGGTGTTTGGGCGTACATTTCGCCAAATCAATTATCTAATGTGGAAATTAGATAATGCTGTAATTAAAAATTCCAAAAAGCGCAGTGAAATACTGCACTTGTGAGCCAACTAGTAAGCTAAATGTGGTTTTTCAATTTCCAGAATCCGAAAGTTGTATGCGAATTAATGTTTAAAAAAATTCGCTGTGTCAAAATTACAATCGGGTTGAATAGAAATTTGTTGAGAAATTGGTGCTATGTTACAAACGGCATAAGAGCGCTAGGACAACAATATTTAGAATTTATACAGACGATGTTCTGTTCTGCTTGAAATAATTTTTATATTTACAAGGACAGTACAGGCAATTTAGATTGATAATTACAATATTAAAAAACTAAAATATATCAGAAGTTGTTTAACTTTCAGTTTCGGACTTTTATTTTGACTTCAGCAGCTATAAAACATATTGAGACTGTACATTCCTTCTAATTAGGAACAGATTTTGTGCAAAGAAATATTTAGGTTGAACGTGAATGCATCTATTTGAAGAGATCCTTCAGTTTGTCCAAATTCTTGGTCTTGTCACCCTCAAGTTTCTTGTGGACCCAATTTCGGCCAAGTGTTGTTTTCTGATTAAATACCGCACAAAATGGTAGAGAGACAACCTTGAATTTGCTATCAAACTTAAATTTACACTCCGGGTTCTTCCATTCTGCTGCCGTGACTTTGATACGAATCAATATGCCTTTAATAGCTTCCTTCTTGAGGTCAGGAAGTAATTTGATCATCTCTGTGGTGCCAGCGTCCCAGTTGCCTCCATCGACAGTGTCCCCGCCTTCAAACATGAAAACCACTCGTTCTTTCGGGTTGGCGATTTCCAGTTCTTCCAATCTGGCTTTGTAGGCATCGTACCCTACGATAACTTCTTCAGACACAGACATGCTCGCTGATTTAATATTCCTGCAATTTAGAGAACACAAAATTTGCACCAAAAAAACAAGAAAATTAAATTATAACTTGTCGAGGTCAGTTTTGATTTAATTACTTAGTTTGCTAGCTGGATGTTTTCAATATATCAATCCTTCAGCTGCTCTTGAGGCACGCCACAGTTATCAAAATTTCAGTTTAAATTCAAATTGAAGGTCGAAGCATTAAAAATTAGACTGCAAATTTGTTATCTCATTCATCAAACCACAATAAAATATTATTGCCTTGGCATTTATCGAATGTCTTGGTACATCAGTAGAAATAGGAATGATTTGAGAAGAATATCTTTGATGCGTCATCGTTTTGCATGCGAAATCTTCATTGCAAACAAAAAAAATCTTTAAAGACAAAACGAAGGTACTTTTCTATTCAAATTTCTGAAGATGACGTGCTATGTATTGATTGCCTTGAGAAACAGCAACAATCGTCCAAAATTCAACCATTCATTTATTTTGCGAGGTACATTTTTGAAAGCAGGTCTAAATGTTGAGGTCAGGTACATACTTGCATAGAATACTTTTCATTTCCAATAATTCTTTTCTTTTGCACATGAATTTTAATTAACTTGGCATGAGAACACAAATGCGAAGCTGAAGCCGAGTGGGAGAAGCACCACAATCACAAAGCTTGGAACTGTTCTGACTCCGAAATTGGTGTCTGTTTGTTTGTCCGAAACTTCTGGAGGCGGTGTAACTATTTCTGCCACAGCATCTCCTGCACATCCTCTCTTGATAGACCCCACCACAACTTTTTGATTGATAGATGAACTATCTTTCAGATTAACCAAACAATCAGAATCTCCGTCAAATTTGGTTCCAGTAAATATTGTCCAATTTTTAGTTCCAATGTAGGAATAGGACTCTAGTTTGACAGGTACAGGGAGCCGTAATTCAATCCCATCTGTGAATATTTCACTCCCGACTCGGTTCTCTTTTGCATATAATTTAAGGCCATTTTGTACTTGAATGTGTTTTCCAGAACGAAGTTCGGACTCTAGAATAGTTGGAAAGATCAAACTTAATTTTTGACTCAGCATTTCTAAAAATTATAAACCAACATTCATTTGAGGAATTACTTGTTTTTGAACATCCACGACGAATGACTGCAACCACCATGGTGTGATCTTGCAACGGAGGCGTCTCAAGAAATGAAACAGCTTTATGTTGCACCATCAGACAAGAAGAATTAATTGTGTTATTTGGATTTGGCATTATTGTCCAGCTCTCTTTGCCAGTAAAACCATACGATCTGAACTGAAATACTTTGGAGAGTCGTAATTCTTTTCCGTCGAAGTAAAGCTCGTCACCCATAAAATTACTTTTGGAAAATAGGCTAAGGCCAGGTAAGACCAATATAGGATTTCCTATGTATCTCATAGATTTATAATTTATATAAGTTCCACTACCAGTTGCACTACTTCCACAATTCCCAACCGCGTCATCATCGTTGCCTTCTTGGTGCACTGCGGAACCATTGTAGTTCTTAAATGGATACAACGCCCACCTGTAAAATGACATGATAAACAAAGTTGGTATTATTTTCTGGCAATAAGGATTTAATTGAAGGACTTACAATCCCCTATGAACACTGAAGGATTTCATTCTCCCGCTTGCAACAATGTCTGAGATTTCCTCTAGATTTTTTGAGCTCAGAGTGAAAGTTTCATTTCTCCCTTTGCAGCAATTGTCTGAGAAAAGTGTAATTCGCTGAATGCGTAGTACAGCATGTAACTCTGGAACAGACAGCAGAGCGAGAAGAGATTGAAACAGAAACAAAACCGGCAGATTGGGACTTGTCATTTTGATTCATTTGGTGTCAGGTGGTGAAAAGTCCCAGCTGCATTTGTTTTCCTTCAGAGAAAGCAGAGAAAACTGACACCTGAGACAGTCAATAAATTGAAAAGGAAATGCGAGCTTGAGTGAGCTGACAGCTGAGGTGAAAGCCTACAGAACCCTCCAATTAATTCTTCTTTCTTCCTCCAGGCCTTTGATTTTAATTAATTCAAATAAGTGTAGTTTGCATTCAATGACTCGAGAAATGAACGTTTGTTGAGAGTACACTTTGAGATTTAATCTGTTGAATGTGGAACTTGAGTCGAGTCAAAACAAAACTAGGGCAAAACCTAAAACCGTGTCGTGAAAGTCGATGAATGCCCATGGCCTGGTCTTGGTCTGACTTTCCCTGCTTTTCTCCCTTTCAAAGAAGAGGCAAAAGAAATACTTGCAGTTGCGTGAAGGCGATGGGAAAGTAGACCAAATATTGATTCAATTTTATTAGGAGCACAAATTCCTATTCTCTTCGGCCCTGTTGTCTTCATCTCTCTTACAACCCATTAGGAGTGAACCCCGAATAATTGAATTGTCTCACTAGCTCCAAAATTACACAAAAGGGGTGGGCACATCAAATAACCTCATGACTTATTTATGGTCGTGAAACCCCATTATTTTCATCACAAAGTACAAAGAGAAAACTTGGTTGCAAAATCCTTTCACTAGTCCCAAGCGGCAACCCGAAAACCTTGAGCACAAAATGAAACCTATTCATCGTTGCAAATTGTCGTAGTACAACTTTGCAAAATTGGCTTGCTTCGCAGGCTGAGTGTGAAGTCTGAGAGCTGGAGGATTACATGCTATAAAAATCCCAACGACATTCTCAGCATGTCAAAACATCATAACGCATTTGATTCCGCACGTGCTCAGATTTTAGAAGAAACTTCAGCAAGAATAATTTCTTCAGTTTCTTTACAAATTTGTAGTAAAATATACGATGCCGTTTTTTAAAAAATACACTAATATAGTACAAGGTATAAGGTTATAATACAAGCACGGGTTAATTTAGTTGAACTGAAGGAATTCTATCGGATTTTTCATAAAAGTATATCTTAAACTTCGTTGAATTTGAGAAATTGTTCCATGAATTTAATGGGAGAGAATCCTAATTGACCCAAGGAGCTACAGTCGGATTAATCTGCACAAGGTTGTTAATTGAAACCATTCATTTTAGGATTTCCCGGATTAAAAAGAAAGAAACCGAGGTACAATCACTTATTATTTTTGTGATCGAAATTATGAGAATCATCGTAGTGCTAAGTGCTAACTTGGGAATTTCTTTTCCTGCAAAACCTTCAGAAAATCTGCTGAGCTATTTGCACACAAATCAAATGCTTTAAAGTGTCGGCTTCTATTGCAGAACTTGAACTGTAAAAAGTAAGGCTGGACTGACTTATCAAAACTTTTAGATGCATGAATTCATCGAGTGGCCACTTGTGAAATGTGAGTAAAACACGGCAGAATGAAATAAAAATTCGTCACCAAGCACGCTATTTTTAGCCTTGGACTTGTTGCCTCTACAGTACTGTGAATACATGATTTATAAAAGCAAGAAATTTGCACGGCATCAATTTTAAATTTGACGGTTTTCATATGTTCAAATTTGACAAAATTTCGCAATGCTGTCAAAGGTTGTGCTCACCACGCCAGAAGACTACCAGGATCTTGGGCACCAGAAATGCACAAAATCAATGGACAACTCCTCATTTATTTTACATTTTCTGGAGGAGCACTTACGTCCTGGGGACCCGGCATCCGGCAAACCCAAGAGGAATTGGAAAGCTCCCATAAAGTGTGATTAATAATTTATTGCCAGCAATTCTCTCAAATCGTTGGACATTTTCCGGATTATCCTTCCAGAACAAATGTATTTTACATTTTATTTCCAGACTAGATAGGATTCCAAGGTGGAATTGACGGTAGATTTCTTCAACATGGAAACGGAACCCTACTTTCTGTTGTATTTTCTGGCGTAGGATAAGCCTAGCTAGTCGTCCAGAATGTCCAAAGTCTTCCTAAATGCATCAGAAATTGTACTCCTTCAAAGACCGGAAGCCGATTGGGAATGCATTAGAAGACTGAACATGAGTGCAGGACAATTTTTTATTTACAACGCAAGCGTTTCTTGTAAGACTTTCTCTGCATCCGAAACAATGAAACCTCACTTATTGCATTGTCTCTCAAAAGTTTATCTTGAGACACCAGACACCACTAGGATATTCGCGTCTCTTGGCCTCGCAAATGCACCACTCACTCTGTACATAGCTTCTCATTTAGTTTACACGGTAGGCGGGGAATCCCATCGGATCGAATGTGCAAATATAACAATCAAAAGTTAAAATTGACAATTTCTACGATAGCAAATTCAAAATTTGCTCAACACTTTTGTAGACTAATTATAAATGTTTACCCATGGGAGGGACTGTCATCCAACACGTAAACGGCCAACTGTATTTTGTTTGCTCAAGCATTGATTGTTGTTTAATTCGTACCTTTGCATACCTCGAGTGGTCAAGACACTTATGCTGATATTACGGAGTATACGGAGTACGTTTTGCTTCAAAAATCGAAAGAAGCTTTGGAGTTTCTGGGCTAGTATTGTCTAGTATTAGTGAGTGTCGAGAAAGATAGTCACAGAGAATGAGTAGGTGCAGAGGGGGGGTCCTGTGTTCGATGCGGAAAATGCAGTTTTTCCAGACCAGGTAAGTCACCACCACAAGACGAAGTAATTTCTGCAGCCTGATTGATTTTCTTTGCGGTTCTAATTTAGGATAGTTTATCACTCATCGAATAGTCCAACGTTTTCATTATTGAAAAAAGAATAAGGTATTTGCGGAATACCAGTATTTCCAAGCACGTATTGGGCAATTCCAAGTGGCTAACAATTATTTGAATGGAAAATTCCTGAAGTGGCGGTTTAAATTTAAATTAATTGATGCAATTCGCCTCCTCTCCGATCTTTAACATTCAGCACAGATAAGCTCTCGATCTTAACAAAGTTTACTTGATTCTGCATAGCGTAATTGCTTAGAATTTGAAATTACTATGAAACCAAAAAAAAAGAAAATGTTGTAGTTTTTTTAAGTCAAGATTTCTGTGCAAATGTAATTCCCAAGGTGGATGCATGATTTCATTTTCGGTTTGAGCAAAATTGAATTCTCTTTAATCAGGTACAGTACTGTGATTATTACTCTTGTCACAACTCCATTAAGATTGTGTCAATATAAAAAAGTATCATTCGGTTCTACTATTGTATCAACAATAAAAACTTCAGTCAATTTGTTCTGCAGCTATGAGCATATCCTTGAAACTGAAAGGAGTGAAAGCATAACCTTCACCTGCGTAGAATTTAGACTGGAACTCCACCCTACAAAAGTAAAAAAAATTATCATTCGTCCAGTTTCGGATTGCTCTTATACCTGAAGGATTTGCAAACTTAAAAAAATACTCACCAATGCAAACGAAGTGTATGCAAAAATGCACTCATGCCCTCAATGCAAACTAAAATTCCAACAGTTAAAAAGGCCCAACAGGCAAACACAAAATAAAGTATAATTGCTCCCCACAAACTTGTTTGTTGGAGTCCGTTTCGGAGGACCATTAGCCAGAGCACATCGGACAATTGAGAATGAGCCAAAGACAATGCCCAAAGTCTCAAATAAGATGCCGTGTGAGAGACGGAGCTCAGGACATATTCAATTGTGTGAATTCCTTGCAGAATCATGACATCGCCGATTCTAAATTCACCCCCTTCTCCATGTCCGTGTCCATGACTTTGATTTTCAGTCGGTGCTACTGTCGTCGAAACATCGTGTCGTCTAAGCCCACGCCCATTCCCCATTTCCTCATCATACCCATCATTACTTTCTGTGAGGCTCATCTATTTCCAAAAACAAATGCTTGTTAGTCAAATTTCAAATTGCAAGTAGACATTAATCGAAAAAAATCCGACGTTACCGTTTCTTCATTGACTTCCAAGATAAGATTTCTGCGATGTCTCGTGTATAATATGTACGGTTTAGAAAGTAGCATCCATGGGACGCAAAGTATGGCTCCGAAGAGAATAAGTCTCTGAAAATTTTCTTGACCAGCGAACATTTGACCGGTGACGCAACCATTGGGAGCTGGTTCGATCCCTTTGAAGAGTATCATGTTTATGAATGCTATTAGAATTGAAGGAGCACAGTAAGGGCCAGATTCCGAACCACCATTCGGTCCATACCAAACCCATTTGTGAAACATGAGAACAACCAAATATACAAAAAGGAAGAACATGAACAGGATTCTTGGAATAAATTCACAAAAAATGTCCAGAGTTCTTTTGAAGTAGAGGTGATTCCAGAGAGAAAGCGAAATTCCAAATAGCATGTGCACCACACCGATTATTATGGAAATTTTCATCTTGGCAGCATTCAAAAACACTATTTTGTTCTCGGCAACCTTTTAAATAATACAAATCTCGATTGCATTAATTCCCAAATGGTTTAAGGTAAACATGAATTGATTACTAACCTGCCATACAGGATCGAACCCAATTGGGTAAGGATGTTGTGCGTAACAATTCTTTGGATCTAACATGGCACTGTCTTCTGAGTTCAAGACTTCAGCCGTTATATTTAAATTGGCTCCCCATTTGGATCCAAAAATATTCACACTTTTACTGAAAATGTCGTTATAAATGATTCCAGTATAAAAGGAAAACAGGCCCATGAGGATTAATATATAGCGACCGCCAAATACCATATTCCACATCTAGAACGTTCAACACGATAGTATCAAAGTCAATATTATATCAAGAATTCGAAAGTACAAATTGTGCAATAGCTCCTAACCTCATCACCCTTCTTTCCTTCAAATTTCTTTTCCATGATAATCATCCATGCTGCGAATAAGATGATAATGGAAGCATGGCCAGCATCGCCAAACATCACAGCAAAAAGAAATGGAAACGTTATTATCGTAAATGGAGCAGGATTTACTTCACGATAAGATGCTATTCCAAATGCATCAATTAAAGCTTGAAATCCAAGAGTGAATTTGTTCAATTTATTGTAGGTGGGCGGATTTTGATTTGGGGTGTCAATTCTATTCAGGATAGGTGGGACAGTTGAGCCAGCACGTTCCTGGAAATCATTTAACAATTTTTAGGAAATAAAGTTTATTTGAAAAGGCTGTTAGTTAATTATATTTTTTGGCAAGTGTTTGTACCGTCCCATTCCTCAGAGCGATATGGACCAATTCTAAGTCACCAATTGAAATCCAACATTCACCGATGAGGCACTTTTGTGTCACGTCCAAATTGAATAAGTTCAATGTGTGATAAATCGCTTTAATTTTTCTGATCTTGATGAACCAGGACTTGATTGATTTCGCTGCGACCAGAAGAACTCTGTGCCGATGGTCGCTTGTTTGTGAAAGAATCTGCAAACGTGAGGGAGTAAATTAGTCTAATCCAAGTTTGCAAGTTTAGAACATAATTTGGAGAAAACATAATTTGCTGCTAATCCCAAGCTTAGAATCGTACTGTGTTCAAGTCCTCCAGTCGTGTCATGACTCCAAAAGACATTTCCCTGCGTTCGGCAGGATTTTCTGGGCACGGGTAAATAGTAGCCCTGAAACCTTCGCAAATCTTTTTTACTCTCGTCTTGAGTTGATCTCCTTGGAAAAATATTATGAATACTGTTTTTGATACAAGGTCACCCTACGAAATATACAAAAGAAATCCCAAAAAATCAGTAACTAGTTCAATGCCAACGGACAAAATGGACAGGTGTTCAAAATCGATAATAAATCGATACTAGTCTCCAGGAATTTATTAGGTTTTCCATCACGTAAAAATACTGACCGTTTGAGGATCCTCCAGAGGAGTTTCAATATCAGCCAACCTCCAGAAAACATTTCCACGACAAACACGCCAAAGCATTCTCTCGAAAGCAGGAAGTCGTTCCCTGAGAATCACTCCAGCCACAAATCTACAATTTCATCACAATTGAATTATTATATATTTGACGCATACACTAATTTGCTATTGTAATTGTTGAAGTGACAAACCCTAATTTAGTGGCTGAGCGAATTGCAGCAGCAGCTAGGCTATCGTCACTCAAGAGTCCGACACGCTCAGCATCCTGTGGAATTAAGGGGGTTCCAGTCACATTTGAGACAAAAGCCATTTCTTCCTTTCGGACCAGTTGGGACAAAAATGAAAATTTATGATATTCTCAGGGTCAAAGTTGGCCACTTTTACGAGTAAACAATTTTTTAAGGAATTTTAACTAAAGGAATTTCTAAAGGAGTTTCGAGTTTGGTTTGCAAAAATCTTTTTGGCAAACATCATTTGTGCTAGCATTCATTATTAACTCACTTCTTCAAAAAATACTTGTGTTTTCCTTAACAGATGTTTCAATTCGGTGAGATCCATGTAATTTCGCTTCAGGGTTTCTTCATTTTGGTTTACTTCTCTTAATTCTGTTTCCAATTTGTCAAACGCTGCCTGCAATGCAATCATAGGATAAAAGTATAGGACTGATTCACACCGAAACGATAACTTGTGATACTAAATTATTTTCAAGCAGAAGTGTCATTAATTTACTTCCAAATCAAATCATTCATTTCTCTGGGCTGTGGAGTAAGAGGATTATCTGATGAATCCAACATTGGTATCCCGTCTTTCTTGATCTCTTTTTCCAGGTAGCGCAGCTTTCGTTCCATTTCATCGCACCGGCGGACTTCATTTACAAACTTGCGTTGGAAAGAGTTCAAGTCCGGATTCAACTATTGGTAGCAAGCAAATAAAAATCATAACTACGAATGGTGGACATTTTTCTTAATTTGGTTTTATATTATGTCATGTTTTACTTTTTACAGACAGATTTAGGGTCTTTTGACCTTTATGACTCTGAGATAAAATTGAATGATTTCAAATCGATATTGGTGAAAATCTGCAACGCATTTTAACTAAAGTACAGCAGTTTATTCGCAAAATGTAGATGCAAAACTAACTGCAACTTCTCTTATGACAAATTTTTGCTTTTTCGCATTGATTGGTAGCTTTGAATTCCATAGCTTTTTCTTAAATGTTAACATATATTAATTCTACAACACAGTTAGTTGGGTGTTCCATTCCTAGAGGAAATATAAAACTCACTTATTCAATGAGAGCTCAAATATTTGAGTTCTTGTAGATTTGAGGGCAAACGTTTGCATTGTGCTATTTTCACAAAATCATAAGCAAGGATAGAGTCCTCCATCCAGTCGAGCAATGTGATTTGTTTGATCATTTATTTAGTGCTTAATAGCAGCTGTGCACCTAATTATTGATTGGATTTGAACGAACTGCGACGATACATTTTTTATTCCGATGTCTATTTGCGTGCCATTGTTGCAAAAACACTCTTCAACTAAAATTAATTTTGTCAACAATCGAATGCATGATAAATGAAAATGAGAAGAAAACAAAGTCGACTCACATCTCTAAATTGTGCGAGACCAAGTTCTCCAAGTTCTGACATACAATTGAAGGCAGCCTCAGCCTGCATAAAGAGTTGGCATAAAGTCATCTCCTCACTCCGGAACAAGGATGACGTGTAATTCATGGTTCTGCCCTAATAAGGATCTCAAGGCAAAACTTAATCCACTTTTATCCTAATCCTTCTCCAGCAAACGAAGGCACAAGTGACAAAACTAACACCCCCCGCAGTTTGCTAATTATAATTACAAATTATTGTCCTGCTCCTTTAGCTCTTTTCGATTTAAAAGAGTTCTAAATTAACACACTCTTGCAAATCGCAAGTTTGCAATGGAACACCACATTACTTTTGACTTTAGCCACTTTGCATTTTGCAATGCCAAACTTGAACTGTGCTTGTGGTTTTGGGAATTGGGAACACCCAGACCAGCTGATGAAATGTTCGGCTTTTGGGTTGGTTCAATACCAAATTATTTAATCTATCGTTTTTTGTACTCTCTGCACTCTGCTACAACATTGTACGTGCGGTGTCCGATTGTCGTTTAGTGCGTAATCTCACAATTCGTGTGAGGATTAGTCATATCATAAATCATAATCATCAACTATTGACCAGTATAGTCGAGCTTGCAATTTTTTTTGGTACGGAATTTCTCAGGCAAACTACACCTACAAATGTCGCGGATTTGAGGCTTTATTTGCATTATTTTAGACGCTTGTAAGTACAGCAACGCGTTGATAACTGTGCAAATGTTTATTGTTTGATAAAAACGAAAAATAGATTTGGAAAGGATTTGACTCTGCACCCTGAAAAGTCTTTGCTTTGCTCTAATTTGTAACATTTGTTTATGGCTGAAATGAGTGCAAACTTTTTATTAGTTGCTCAATTGCAAAAATGAAATTGTTTCGATAGTGAAAACTACATGAAAATATATGAAAACCAGAATTCGAAAGCTGAGCAAGAAAAAATAATTTCCTGTAGGAAATCT
>JAQGCM010002384.1:0-11399 GCA_034699705.1 Hymenaphorura dentifera
TAATTGTGTTGACGGGATTTGGCCGTGCCAGTGCCTCTGAAACTGGCAAAGTCGACTGACTGTTTGCTTCACAATATCGTAATGCCAATTTCAGCGTCAGAATTAAATTGTCAACTGAGGAGGTCTTGAAGCTAAAGAAGAACTGAAGGAAAGCAGACGACGGAAACGTTGCGTGCAATCCAACTCAACCCAATCCCCGTCGTCAATGCACACGATGAAGACTCAGAAGAAATAAATTCACTTTCCTTCCGACTTCTTCAAGTGACTTTATTTATTGTAAAAAAAATCCAACTCCAGAGCTAAAACTTTATGTTGGTAGACAACACTTCCGAAGCCGCAAAAAAGTCTCCGAATGACAATAACGATAAGATTCACACTTGAAAATTATCGTAGTGCAGTTTTCAACTCACTTGTCTCTGTCGAAATGAACTTTTAAAGGTCTCAATGCTGCAGTCTACCCGCTTTAAGGTAGAAAGACCGACTTCTATTCAAGATTCAAGACGAACCAAACATGTCTTTACTCTAAAGTAGTCAATTTATTTATTTGGTAAATTTTACGCTTGCAAATTTTAGTAACTGCAATAGAGTAAAGTGTAGAGGTTAAGGCAGAAAAGTTTGCAAAAAACAACTGCACTGAAGTCAAGAGTTCAGTATTTGGTTAAGACTGCCACAACTTTTCACAATCAGAATCAAGTCATGAAACGTGTGTAACTATCTTTTGACTTCCCACGACTACTAGTTTTTTTTAGCCAAGAATGCTGATTCCACTTTGTTTTTCTTGAAGGACACTTCTCTTCTGACAATTTTTCGCACTTAACGTTGTTTGTGAATACAGGCTGCAGTGAGTACTTACTAAATAAATGTCCAAGGATTTTTTAATTGGTCAAGTTCCCAACCCCAATTCCTGGAACGTAATAAAAGTTGCACTTGCTCCGGTGGGGTTTAGATTTTGAAATCAAGTATGGATTCCACTTTGCTTTCCTTTTTCGATTGTTGCTTTCACCGAGTCCGTCCCTTCTCCCCTTCGAGTGAAAGTTTTCTCCTCCGCTTGCTTGCTTTCCTTAAAATAAAAATCGGACTGTCTCAAAAATATCCTAGCACATAGCCTATATAGCTTGTCGGCAAATGGCTTTTGTATAATTTAAGCAAGCAAGGTGAAGGTTGGATCAATGTTTCCTTCAATGTATTATGTCTCAACTTTTTTCTCGGAGTGCGTATCTTAGAAACGATTATGAAAACAGAGGAAGCACCGAAAGGTGCAAATACATAAGTTGACGAGCTGAGCTCGTGGTTGTCTTGTGTGTTATCGTCTGACTGACTTTACTTTTGCTCTGCTTTGCTTTGCTTTGCTTTGGGTTGACTCAAAGGAAGATCATGATGCACTTTACTTGCATGACAACTTCAATTCAAACTTCAGAAGAATGAAAAGGTGAGGTGTATTTTTTTCAAACTCCAAATTCAAAGGGGTAAGTTAAGTTTGTATAAGATTCTTGTCATAAGGAAAAGATGCGAATACAACAAGAATAACAACCCACACAAGCAAACTACGTACGAACAAAACTGGCAGTCTGACTGCACTCAAAACTGAACTTAACGTTATGCTGAACACATCTTTGATGGCGATGGCAAGGCAAAACCACCAAAAAGCACATGTTGGCATGACTATTCCAAAAAAGGAAGCTCAATGTTAGAAGGTGGAATCGAATGAAGTATGCTGTTGGTAGCTGGTAGCTGGCAGCAGCAGATGAGACAAAAAGTGGCTATAATTTCGTCCGAAAAGCCCGAATCGTGCCAAATTTGTGTCAGGGCAACACCGTAGCCCGGAAATGAGTCAAGTTACTCTTCACCATTTCGTCAAGGCGGAACTTTGAACATAAAAAACTCATTCTTTTAATGTAAGCGACAGTGTGTGTTGATCGGGAACAATTATTATTGCAAATGCAATTATGCAATACGTCACTGCGTTCGCTTTGTGTGCATGTTTCAGAACTATGCACATACAAGTACAGTCATATTTCGTATCACCGCCCAGCCTAGCCTATGTGCTAGCCTCAGACTAGTCCCAGCCCATTCGACCTTCTCGCACCTTTAAGCAAAGTCATTATCCACAAATATGTCGTCATGTCATAATATGAAGCTTTTGTATTTCATTCTATGCCATAACATTGCATTGTGCTAAAATATTAATCCGTGCGTTACGCTATGAAGAGTTATGTACCAGTCCGAGGAGTATGTGTTGAAGCATTAATTTGTCAGGGGTGTTTCGAATTTCTATTGTGGAGAATGAGTAGAAAAAAATATTGTTGACCCCGTACGTTCTTCACGGTCAGGCCAGGCCAGCCAGATCTTGTGCCAGACCTTGTCGGACTTCACAGATCATTTGGATGGCCGATTGTTAAACAATTGGCTAATTATTTCTTGCGTGTAGCTACAACCTTTTTTTGTCAAATTTCGTATCATACATATGGAAAATTGAAATCCTAATTCTACATATTCTTCTTTTGAGCTGTCGATGTGCGTGCTAGCTAAGTTTTGAAATGAAAGTGATGTTGAGTCTGAGTCAAAATGAGATGTCATGTCGAAAAGGAAGAACAAACTAATAATAAAGTTCCACTCAACAGTTGGACGACGAAAAGAAGATGAATGGGAAAGATAACATTGAAAGAATCTCATCTCGCGTCGAGTTTAGAACTTTTAGAATGGATGGATGAGAAGAACAAAAACAAAAAAAAAACAGATCTTCACAATTACAACTCCTTCTTCCTACTTCTTGTTCATCTTCAGCAACACTTGTGTGTGTGGTACTCTCACTCTGAAAAACTATGGAGAAAAATGACTGTTGTGTTAAGAGGCTGGAAGGTATTATTTTTCAAACCGAGCTTAGGTGTATTTCATTCATTTCCAAGTTCTTCTTCGCAGGATACATAACTTTAGAAATACAACTTGAAGCGAAGCTAGAGAAGTTTGAAGCCATGCAACAGCAACAGCAGCCAGTAGACCAAGACCAAACCCTTTTTATTGCATTTGAGTCCAAAAACCTAACCAAACGAGCTTGTCAACTTAACTTTCGTCTTTGGTGATTCTTTTTATGAATACTAAACGGGAAGCAAAACCCGAACCCGACGGACGGGACGCAGGCAGCATCTTCTTTCGTTTTTCCACGGAAGAAAAGTTCATTTTAACGACCAACTCTTCGTCGCCTTCTGTTTGTTAGTTTTGTCGTGTGGATTTTTGAAGTTTGTGATGAGCAAGCAAGCTCGTTAAAATTAAGGAAACTTTTGTGCGTGAGCTTTTACTTGTCATGATTTGGAGCTTCGGATGGCCAATTCTGATTAGAATCCGATTGTCAAACTAAAAATTAAAATTATGATCATGCTTGTGTTGTAGTATGTTCAGTGGACAGTGTGCTGGCTGTGTTCTTCAATTTATTTTTTCGATTTACTTAACAAAATGCAAGAAAACTATTCTGAAAACAAGAGTTTTTTGCTGTAAAACAGATCATCCAATTTTCTCTGTTTAAAATAATCACTAACGATACAGGTAAAAGTTCCGGTAGTACCGTTTGGAGAAATTCGCTTTTTTTTTAATGAAGCCATTACATCACATTGATAGATCTGCCATAAACGGTATGACGTCAAAGTAAATGCAATGCAAAAATTTTGCAAAGTAAAATTTGACTACTGGATGTGCTTCAGAAATTCACAGCGAAAGTAAAATATATTTTATGGCTCCTTCAGTGTCTCGAAAGCAAGTGAAACTTAATTAATTTATTGTGTCAGAAAACCTGATTACCTAGAATTTTTACGCAAGAAATCATTAAAAGAAATCAAGTCAGCCAAACTCTAATAATTTAATTGTAAGATTTCCTAGTGAAGTTTCTAAGTTTGATACGATGACTGATCACTTCCTTTTATTGATAATAAAACCATTCTCCGGATCTGAGTTTCGAGAATCGAGATAGATGATGAACAGTTGAGCTTGGCTCAATTGCGTTATTCTTTTCGCCAAAAGTTCACTGGCTTTATCCTAATTCGGCCGTGAGTAATACTAGTTCCAAAATTAATTCCATCCCATGCCTCAGCCTTCAAAGTTACAATTTTCGAGTTTGATCAAACTAAACTACATAATTCGAGCACTAAATTCGAACGTGACTGTGTTCGATTGACCTGGTCGCCTTTTTGCTGGCGTCATTCATGAATCATGACTTGGATTTAACTGCTTAGCTTTTAAAATTTGAATTTAACCTAGTCTGTCGACACCAAGCGAGTGGATTTAGTGATTTATTGAAAACTACTGAATAAGCATGCACGCACTACTAGAATTCCCGTTGAGATTTACAAATTGCAAATAACTCGCTCTGTTCGTTCCGCCGCAGCTGCCGCACCGCTTATGGTGTTCAGAGTTGTTTGTCGACTACCGTTGTATAAACAAATTTTTGACTTAAGTATTTGCATAAACAATTCGTACTTGTTATGAGCGTACTAAATTTCAAACGGGTAGGATTTCCGTCAAAATTTTAACTAACTCACTCACGCAGTTGAAGATCATGTTAGCTGAAGTCTCCATCGCGCCGGCCGTAACATTTTATGAGTCGTGAAAAGGCTGTGCGTTTCATCTGGTGTGGTCTGACAATTTGATAACAGGGGCGAGGATAGCAAATTACTTATCAACATTTTTTGCAATCATTGCGAAAAACAAAATCTCAACTAAATCCGTTGAGCAAAAACTCGCCTTGTCTGCCTTTGATCCTTGACTTGACTCAACAAATACGTTCGGATTAAAAATGGGCAAAGAATGCGAAATGAGTAATGAGCAACGCAGTCGTCGCCGTCGTCGTGAGTGTTTGCCCTGGGATTTGGGATCATGATGGACGGCAAGGCCGGAAGAAAAAGGGTTGAGGGTGGGACATACCTTTACCAACAATTGAGACTTGAGATGACTTTATGATTAATATTCAAATCTAAACGGTTTGATTTCCTTTCTCATCCTCTTCCTTCGCTTAGTCTTCATTGTTGGGCTCGAATTGAATAAATAATCATAACCACACCATAACGCAACGTAGGAAGGACCCCAGCACTTGATTCATAAGCGTCTCTTAATAAATATTCACTTTGCAGTTTGCAGGGCTGATGAGGATGACTCTTACCTTGACTCCTAAATGAGGAAAATGATTGCTGATTTATTGTCATTTGAAAACAATGCAAATAAAATATTAAATTTCAGTGTCATGCATCTGTGAAACTTACTCGTTTTATTTAATACGTCTCGGTCTCGTCGCTTTGAATATGATTGTTGCGTTGGTTGTTGGATCGAGAAAGGCATAAGTGCATCATTTATAAGCACCTTGCCTTATTGAATTCATTTAAAGGTCAGACCAATTTTCTCAAGAGCCAGACGGCGGCGATAAATATAGCGTTAAGTGCTCCTATTCTTCTTGAAAACTTGCATTGAATGTAAAAGTCATTAAATGACTTCTGTCTTTGCTTTGCGGTGCGGTACAATTGGTACTAATTATATTACACGCATTGTTTCAATTCAAATAGGGTTGGTACAAGTACAAGGTGAAGGAAGGTGTTTAAAGTTCTTAGGCTTTTCGGCATAGTAATTGCTTTTATTGTCCGAATTCTTGATTTTTGTGTGCGTTTAAATTGAGAATCTATAGTCACGCTGACGCTCTTGAATTGAAATCTTTAGGATCGAAGAACAAAAGTGCCAGTGGAACACAAGATTCATTCATAGTATGTAAAATTGAATGTGCTAATCGTTACGTAATTATCATATGGTGCGCTACGTTTGAAGAATTTGTGCACTGGTAATTGTTTTGTTTGCTCAAGATAGAGGATGACACCACGGGATGACACGAGAAATCTGGACCCTGGACTACTCAGCGTCATCATAAAATTAGTTTTGAAATGAAAATGTCCCTTCAAACAAATGTTGAGATCAAAACTCGAAAAATTTAAAATTATGATGTACCGATGAAGTCATTCCAACTAACGATAAGCTACAATATAACACAGACTCTGAATCAAAGTAATTTCAATTATGTATCCAAATAGCTTCTTAAACCCAAGATGACAGCATTGCTTCGTCATTTTCAAAAATACCTTATCTGAACTCATAAATTTTTATCTCAACACCGTGGCTGAGGTGTGCTGACTGCCTAATTAAAATGTACTTTCGTTAGAGTAATTAGCATTTATATTTCAGGCCACGAACGACTGACTGAACCGACAAGTCGAGGCCGGATCAGGTTTTCAAGATTCTGCTGCAGCTGCCTTGCCCTGGACCAAGTTGTCCCAAGAGTGCAATCCAAGACTTGGGTTGGCCGTGATTTGTTTGTTTTTGTGTTCTTAAACGAAATTTTAACATTCCTTTCATGACCTTGAGTTTAGTAGTAGAGTTCAGATTCAGGTCCAGAAGGCATTCGGACAGGTGCGGTGCATGCATGGTAACATACTGGAAATATGATCCTCTTAAATGGAGATGAGCTGAGGATTGAAATGGGCAATAAATTTAAAACAAAGGTTTAAGACGCTGGCTTAGGCTGAGGTTTAACATCAAGCAAGAATGCAAGAACAATTTGCCTAAAGAAATATTACGAGTACTTCGTCATTCCGGTTAACACTTCACTTGAGTAGCGCAACAACTCACAATTTAGACTCTTCAAACTATGTACTTCAATGGAAGTATCAAAACCACAGCCATGAATTCTTTGATGTGGGTATTTCCATTTTCCATTCAAACTTTGAAGCTTTTGATCGAGGTGGTGGTGGAGTGAATTGTGGATTCTGTCGCAAACATAAACCACTTAAAAAATCAGTGCGGTCATTTGTTTTTTTTGAAGATTAGCTTAGGTGCATGTGCAAAAAATGTGCAAGCAATTTGTTGAAATTGTAACAAAAACTAGTATAACCACAGCACAAAATGTCTGCAAAAAATCCTATAAACCAAATTATTATTTGTCTTGACTTCTTATCAACATTTCTGCATTGTACAGAGTCCCAAGTTCATCAAAAATCTAAATGTTTGATGGGGAAGTGCAAATGGATCCTACAATTTTAATGAGATGAGATTGCTTCCCAAATGTCAAATTACACAATACAATGGATTAACCCATTTGATCGAATCAAAGTATACAATTTCAATGATCATAAAATATAACAAGCAACTTCGCACACATAAGTGCAGAGTTTAAATTCGACTGCGCACATTTATCCAAAATTTCATTGTTCTTCTTTTTGTTCTGCATTTTAACAAAAAAAATATCGTAATTACAGTACAGTAAGCCCTTAGCTAGCCAACCTAAACCCAACATGCAGCATTTACTACTTTAACCTCTGATCGTTATTCGTTCTCGCAACTGAAGGTGACAGGATTCTGGAAGTCTTTGTATTCATCACTGATTTAATTATAAGGTCAAATCTATTATTTTCTGACCATATTTTTGTAAATACTACATACTTCTGGGCAAACAAAGCAAAGCAGATAATGGGTAATAGTATACATTTGATTGTGGCCACACACTGTTTGATTATACTGGATAATCAATTTTATTAAAGTTTACTTAAATGCAATATTATCAGCTCCCCAGTTGTCATACAATTTTGACCAGCTCAACAACAATTCAGTGATTTCAGAAGCTCAAGTTCCTCATGTGGTTGGATGGAATCAGAATTCGTTAAAAGTTTTCCAATTGTTCGTAGTTTGTGCTCTGCTTCAGTCGAAATCGGAAGTGCTATTCCTTACATCTAAAAACGTGTGCACTCGGCAGACATAATGGCGTCAAAACATTCCGTTTATCCAACTGCCGAAGAAATACCCAAAATTGCAGAATTTCGGTCAAGAATCGGACCAGAATATCCAGAGTGTGATCAACTACTTTTATCATGGCTAAGAGCCCGGGACTTGGATGTAGACAAAGCTGAACAAATGTTAAGGCGAAGCTTAATCTGGCGTAGAAACAATGAACTTTCCAAATTGAGACTTTGGAAAAGTCCAAAATGTTTCCTACCTTACATCCACTGTGGACAAGACTATGAACGGTATCCGGTCTTTCTTCTTCCGATAGGCAGGTGGGACCTACGTGGAATAATAGAATTTGGTGACATGCTCCCAGCCTTGAAATTCATCTACCAATGTCTTGAAAATGTAGCAACGGTTGCTGTATCCCAGAAGATCTACCAAGGAGTAGTCATTTGTGATTTTGATGGTTTTGGCTATCGGCAAATAGCTCATCGGACAGTAGTCCAAGGAATGATAGAGGTTCTGAAAGTCTTCGAGAGCAACTACCCGGAATCGCTCAGAGCAGGTCAGGGGTCAGTGGTCTAAGGTCAAAGGTCAGTTACATGACCTCTGACCCCGACGACCCTGAATACATTCTTAATTGCGGGCTTTTTTCCATTGATTTTTCGTTGTAAATATTCCATCCATCCAACGAAAAATCTTGTAATTAGAAACGCAAAGGGGACAGAACAAGAAAGGTGTCAAGGGTAAAAATCATTGGGAATCTGCGAGTCTGGAAGGATGGGACAAATCTCACAGTTATTTTTTTTTTGAAAACAGCTTATGTGATCAACGCCCCGAAAATATTTCCAATTCTCTTTGCACTCTTGAAACCATTCATCCATTCAAGAACCCTGAGCAAAATTCACATCTTTGGGCCAGACCGTGAGAAATGGCAAAGTACTCTATTCAAAACCATGGGACGTGATCAAATTCCAAGCTATTGGGGCGGCACTCGCCCTGGAAATGATGAGTATTGCTCAAACGATTGGTTTCTGGAACCACTTCCACCCTACTTTCTAAGAAAGTCAGCCGTAGAAATAGATGAATTTGGTGAAGAATGGTATACTATCAAAGTTGGAGCAAAGGAACAATTGACCATGGACTACAAAGTTGAAGCCAAGAAAGAATATAAATTGAAGTGGAGATTTACATCTGAGGGCTATGACATTGGGTTCTCAATTTGTCATAAAGATGAAGATGAGTTTCTCATCCCTTACACACGAGTTGAGTCTCATTTGAAGAAAATTGAAGGGTGTCTTGATCTAAAACAACCAGGGAAATATGTGATTACTTTTGATAATTCTTATAGTCGAAGTAGAGCAAAAACTTTGAACTATTGTATCGCTTTTTTGGATGTTAGTAGTAAGGATCCAGGGACAGGGACTGATTCAACAAATTCACTCAGAGACATGATACTAGCTGATGAAAGTTTTCAAAGACTTTTTGTAGATAAGAATAAGATAAATGATGATTAGGATTTTTTCTTGAAGGTTCTGTGCGTGCAAAAGCCCAGCCCAGCAGGTTTAGTCAGTTGGTTTCAAATAATTAAAACTCACACGTTCATTCACAATGCGTCAAATTGTGTTGTTAATTTCTCAAGTATTTATAATTTACTTGTACAGTACTCAGGTTAGGTTCTTCCTCCAGCTCGACCACCATCAAAACCCAACAAAATCAACGCTTTACATATCACCATTAGGTTTGTATTTGTAGTAATCCACATTAAATGCACAATTAAACTTGTGTAAATATTATGAATTATGAATTTAAATTCCGCTTTGCCGCAAGCTATTTAGAGCTAACGAAAGGCTACAGGTTTACAGGTCAGGTCCAAGTCAAGGTTGGTTTGTACGAACGACAACGAAGCGCCGCTAGAGTGTCGAAACATACATGACATATTTTTTTAACACAAGTCGACACACATGCATTTGTATTTCTGCATAATTCTAACTGTATCGGGCATCTATTATCTCTAATTTTAATTTCAAATTTAAATCACCGAAGACATGAGTGTAGTTCTGAAGAATTCAAAATAATTCCATGATGTACGATGGAGTACTACATTTTTTTTAAAAAACAACAATAGACAATGATGGGACCAAATTGGCACAGCACGAATGGTACATTACAATTTTACAACACATACGCTGAATAAATTCTTTGGATGGACATTCTACAAGGGTACACCTGTGACATTTACGATAGCATTAAAAATCATCATCACCTTGAATAGTTAAATTTCACAATTTCAGATCTAAAGACTACTAGAATTACCATCAACTTGTTGAACGCTCGATCTCCAAAGAAATTCGAGGTTCTGAAAGCCAATTTACATACAAGAGCTCACGTTGTCCGTCAGAGTCTAGAGTTGCGTTACACGGGCATGTCTTAAGTTCAGTCCCCCGTTGAAAAATACAAATTAATTTATATTCACGTCATATACACACTTAGACATTGTACATAGACAAAATGATCTTCTCTGGAATTATCCAGGTCAATTTGATCTGATCCATGCATGCATGCAGATGAGCTGAGCTTCTCTCCAAAGCTAACAACATTTTGTTGACTAAACGTACACATACATACATATTGGTCAATTACATTTAGTAAAAGTGTAAAATCTCGATTCTTGCTCAAAAAGAAGATCTTGAATTATTTTGAAAGTTCGATTCTTCGTTCAGGTGTGTCATTTATTACTGGATGTGTATTTTTATTCGTAGTAAGTAGCCACATTTTGGTTTGGTTTGATTTGGTTTGGGATGCTGCTCCTTTGGTTTGTTGCTGATTTAATTGCATTGTGCAATTGCAATTGCATTGCAATTTATTGTACTTTCCATTGGTCGTATTCATTTTCATCTTCGTCATCGTCATGTAGTCATCGAACCCGCCCAGACGGTGATCTTAGGTGTGAGCGAATGTGACCAGTGCGTGTGTCAATTGGATCTTGATTGTTGTTCACACCGCGACGATTCCTCCCCCACCTCGAGTGATGTTTAAGTTGAGCCAAGTACCTAGTCCAAAAACCAACCACCTAATTAATAGTTAACACAAAATTAATAAATACAATAAAATTACACCAAATAATGTACGAAAAGAGGGGATTTGGATAAGAATGAACTAATTCAAAAATGCATTTTTTTGCATTCAGGAGAAAGCATTCAAGTTCACATTCGCATTCGCACAAGGCATGAACAATAGGCATAAGTCGCAGCACATTAAAGCAGCGTTGCGTTGCGTACCCATGCCTTATAAAATTCTTGGGACATTCTTGAGAAATAATTAAAAGCAATTTTGAGGTTTTGACAAACAAACAGACACATGCCATGCAGTGCAAACACATGGTGCAATACGACATGTCTGTAAAGTACGTACATAAAACTAATTAAATTTGTTTCTGAAGAAGCCAAATATTTGGAAGCCCATTTTGGGAAAGCCTAATTATTGCTGTCTTTGGACAAGTAATGATTTCAGTTACCATTATTTAATTGCCTAGGATAGGATTTCACATACGATGAAATGAAATTAGAGTGCTGCACTGCTCTGCACTGCACTCTGACATTATTATTGTTATTTGATATTACAACGTTACAAGCTAACCAGCAAAGGAAAAA
>JAQGCM010002385.1:0-11397 GCA_034699705.1 Hymenaphorura dentifera
TGTCTACATCATTTAACATTTACAAAAAAGTCAACTAGGACCAGCAGCTCCCTAAAACTACACATTTAGCATAAACCTCATCAGTTTACAAACATCAACTATTTATAATTTATGCTTGCAAAACTCTGTGGTTCAATTTTTCATTTTTGTAGAAATCGTCTGGCCTGAAATCGGATAATTTAGAACTTGAATTAAAACCAAAGGCCCATGAATGAATCCCAATGCCAATCCCAATGCAATTTGCACGCACAATAGTTTCAAAGTTTCAATTTTCTGCTGTCTTTTGCGTTTTGCCGTTTTGCTGCAGAATTAGCAGAATTTTACCTAACATTTTGTTCTAATTCTATACAGGCTTGAGATCCAGAACATTTTTGGCCCTCCTGGACAACAAAACACGCAAGTCCAGCACGACCAGCAGCGGCTCTACTCTTGACGACGGACTTGGAGGACTCGGAGGACTTGACTCTGAGAAGCTCCCGGACTCTGTCCGAGTCATGAAAGACGTGTCCATTCCTCGCCTCGATTCCCAAACAATTCAACAATACACGATGACGACGACCACCACCACCATGGAGATGGAGACGGACGAACCAATCCCAAACAACAACAACGACAACAACAACAATGTCTCGGATGACGAGGACGACGGCGACGTCGACGACTCCTTGTCACCGTCACCTTCAGCAACGTCACCAAAGTCAAAAGTCTCTTCGCCTTCGCCCAGACGCAACAGCACCAACTCGAACATCAAGGTCAAGAACCGAAACCGACCACCTCGACGTTCTCCTCGTCCTCCTCCTCGTCACCAAAATGGCCCAGCCTCGGCCTCGACGACGACGTCGTCATTGTCGTCGTCGACGTCCACGTCATCGTCCACGTCGCCGCCCTTTTATCCCGCCGAGCCTCGGAAAAAAATCTCGAGCTCCAAACTGGGCAAAGACTGGCAATGTCCTCAGTGCCCTTCGACCTTCACTCAAAAGGGGGGCCTGACTCGCCACTCAGCCATTCATCGGGGAGAGCGTCCCTACAAGTGCCGAGTTTGCTCAAGGGCCTTCACCTACAAAAGCAACCGGGAGGCTCATGAGAAAATCCATGCGAAGCAGTCCAAGTCCCAGTCCAAGACTTCGTCACCAACGTCGTCGTCATTTTCGTCTTTTTCAGCGGCGTCTTCGACTGTGTCGGTGTCGGCGTCAACCATAGACTCTTCTCGACGTCACGAGTGCCTAATTTGTGCAAAAACTTTCACGAGGAAACGAACCTTGGACTACCATGCGAAGCGGTTTCACAGCGACAACAATGGAAATGGAAATGCCAACGACGACCGGGATGACGACGAAGAGGAGCTCTTTGAGGCCTGTCACTTGTGTGACAAGAAATTCGCGAGTCCAAACGATCTCTATACTCACATGAAGGTTCACACTTGTTGAGCCTCCGGGCTCCGACTTCCGGTTCCGGGAGCGGAAGTCGTCGTCGGAGGTCGGGTGGGAGGTCAGAGGTCAAGACTTAAGGGGGGGGGGGATTTTTAGAGTTAGAATTGAGAGTGACTAGGGGAGGAGGCCTTAAATTTGGACTGGATTTCTGCGTGAAGAGGCCTTAATTATTGAATTGGACTGCATTTCTGGAGTAAGAGGAAGAGGCGAAGGGACCTGTTTTTTTTTTCATTTGACGGACCGGTTGATTTTGATTAAGTTGTGCTAATTAATTGCGAATTTTTGTTGTTAAGTTTGGTATTTTTCGTTTGTTTTGGGTACCAGTATTAGCACTTTTTTGTGTTATTTGTTATTGTTATTCGAGGGTTTTTTCCCCTTGAAATTGAAGACGAAATTGAGCCAAATCTCAACTAATTGTAAATAATTTGAGCCCGGGTTTTTTTTAGAGGTAGGTCGAGTTTAATTTGCAGAAATTGACTTTGACGACTGCGCATTAGCATTTATTAATTATAAAGTTGATTGTAAAAGTTACAAGTTGTATTTTAGATTAAGGCTTAGCTTAATTGTTAATTTAGGCTAGCTGCCGATTTATTTAAGTACGTTTTTGGAGGATTTTTTTGTAGGAACTACGGGTCGGGTGTAACCATGGCAATTGCAATCGGGTCTTTGTCTTGGTTTTGTTTTTATTTTTTGGATTTTTGAGGCAAAATACTGAAAAACAAAACAGAGACAAGTGCAATTGTCATGGGAGTTGACTAAGTCGCTAAGTCGGGCAAAAATCAATGAATTTTTCAAAATCAAGGCAAATATGTATAAATATTTATGAATAGCATTTAATATGATACAATGGACTAGCATTTAATTAATTGTATTATTAAAATTAAATTAATAGCATTTAATTAATTGAATTAAAATATGTAATAATATTACGTATAATTCATAACTTTACAAGTTTATTGACTCAAAGAGCACAGACGGCACTAATTACCTAACTACTTTGTAAGATAAATTGAAATTAAGTATCTAATTATTGACTAGTTTTTAAATTTTTCAAGTACAAAATACGAGGAAATAACTTGTAAGTCAGTCGAGTCGATGACTGACTGAAAAAATGTACTAATTAAGTTATGCCTTCATTACCTAAAGTGCTAAATAAAATTATAAAGTATTTGCAAATTTTGAGCAAATTTCAACGAGATTGAGTGAGATTGCATTGAATTATTTGGCAAAATTAAGTCAAATTGTGACAAATACATGCCCACAATCATCTTAAAAAAATTCAAGGGGTTTTAGTAAACCCACTTGTTCTTTTTGCAAAATTTAAATTCTCAAATCGACTATTAATGTAAATGTAATTAGCAGTAATTCGGGTACAAAATGAGTTTTTGGAAAGCCGTAAGGCGATGTGGGGCTTTTTTATGTGCAAATTTTAGCACATGCTATTTGTTCTTGGGTTGTTAATCGGGCCCAGATAAAAAATTGACAGCATACGCATTTTGAGCAAAAACACATTTCGCGAAACATTTGAATTTAATATGTTTTTGTTTGATACACCTTCTGAGAATTCAGCTACCACGACTTTTGTAGCATTTATTTAGTGATCTATTTTTTTGGGGGGAATGGGGTTTGAGGACAGATGAAAGTGGGGAATGAATGAATGAAATTCAGAATTGTTTCGAATCATAAAGTTAGAAGCAACCATCGGATCGGAACGAATCGCAAGATGTATCAACGAATGAAATTGACTTTTCTACGCCATTCTAATTTTCTCAGCGGAACTAACGAGGGAAGTACCCGAGGTGCAACACACCGATTCGACCGGAATAATTTTTTTGTTTTAGTAAATACATAAAAATGAAAAAGTGAAACTGGATTTTTTCCGACGGGCATCCAAACTCGGCAGGTTAATTTTTCAATGTGAATACCCCGTATCTCCTAATGCATTCATTTGAAATTGCAAGAGCGTCTTTCACCAGGGATGCTTTAAGTCAGTAAATTTTTTGCAAATATTTTTACAAAATCAAAAAAAAATATGCAAAAAATATTGTCGAAGCACTTTTTGTGCAAAACTAAAATTTTGATATTTTTTTTTGCGAATGGTATTGTACTAGCCTAAATTTCCCCTCCTCACCGAATCGGCTAATGCATTAGGCCACAAGGGGTCATCATATTGAAATATTTGCCAAGGCGAGTTTGGATGCCCGTCGGAAAAAATCCAGTAGTTTCACATTTTCATTTTGATATATTTGCTTGAAGAAAAAAAAATATTCCAGACAAATCGGTGTGTAGCACCTCGGGTACTTCCCTCGTAAGTAAGAACCCAGGGTGAGTAGTAGCTGCGTTGTGTAAGTATTTTTGAAGTGAAGAATATTTTACGTAGAAGTTATGATTTCAACAGATTAACTCAGCAGGTTAATTTCTGTGTTTTCTCACTTTTGGGGTCCCAAATCATGCAGAAAATTTTATGGTCCTCATGTATCTCGCTTATTGTCCATTTAGTTAAAACCAAAACCAAGATTGTTTTTAACTAAATGTTATTAAAGCCAAAACACTTTTTTTATGTTTTCAAAAGGGGTGATGAAAACGAGATGGGCAATCTTGTTCTACACCTTCCCCACTGCTAAACAATTGTTGCAAAACCCAAAGTTACGCTCAATTCAAGTGTTAAAAAAAGTATCTATTTTGATATCCGCGGTCCTAAAATCTGAGCAAAAATGATCAGGTGATCGTCCTTGCTCAGAAATTTATTCACAAAGCTGAGGTGAGAATTAGAAAATTCCGTTAGCTCCTACTGGACTGTCTGTTTAATTATTATGGCGGATGATGCAGCTCGGCAACGGAGTACACGCTCCGCTCCAATAGAGGCAAGATCAAGGGCATCGAAGGGGTACTAAAATTGCTGGGGATCATTTCGCCAACACAAACAACAGTGGAAGTTCGCTTGTATATAGTTGAGGAAACGGATTATGGAACTCAGGACAGCAATGGAGGAGTGGAGGGAAGAGTCACGGGCGATTTACACTTTCATCAAGAGGATCTCAACAAACCTGGACCAGACCGAAGACTAGATCAGTCCACCATGCCGCTCGGTCGCCACACTCACCGAGAGACCTATAAGCCGGAGTCCGCCAATGATGAAGTACATACCAGCACCGCCCTTGATCAGCGGTCTATTGGTTACACCGAAGACCCGAACAAGAAACCAACAAAAGAAATTCTTCGTATTGTCCGAAAACACTCAAGGAACAGAGGAGCTAAGTAAAAATTCTTAATATTGACGTCAAGACACTTGATTTAGTATTTGCAGTTTCTTTCGCGGCAAAGTTAAATACTGTGGACGTTCAAGGGTTTATTTCTATAAATTTATTGTCAATTCTATCAGGATGTACTCACAGCACGTTTGTGTACAAGATCCTCCGGATCAATTTTCCTTGTAGATCCTCTTTCGTTGCTTAGTATCCAATCGTAGCCGGGCAACCCAGGTCAGCCCGCAACCAGGATTAGGAACCTGACATGTAGAATTAGGAGCAACTTCGCAAAAAGAGGAGCAACTAACGTTGTCCAGGAACAAGTTTAGACGGTGAGTATGATCGACGATGTTGATAGACCACTTGATCGATAAATCGGTCAAAAGTTTTCAGGACAGATGCGGGCACCTGTCGAGTTCGCCCGCAATGGTATAAAACTAACGTAGGGACACGGCGCAAGTATAAGAAATATGGGATGGGAATCCCAATCAGTTAGGAGCCCCTCCCAAATCAATAAAGTTTAGTTCCCAGGTTCTGAAATAGCGTTAAATGTTTCGTTTTTAATTTCGGTTTCTTCGTATAAAGAAATTAGCAGTAGAGAATGTATCATGGAAACCTTCCTCATTAGGTCGTCACGGCCTCAGAGTGTCAAAAAGGTATTAATTTAAAAGGAAATGTAGTTTTTGAGAAGCATAGCTCCTTAAGTAGTTTTAGTTGCGAGTCAGATAGCAATGTCGGCATGGGCAGCTTAACTAGAATTAGCTTTTACGAGATTGAATCTCTGCGTTACCGTGCGTGTCTCTAAGGGTAGGGACTTAACCTAATAAATTTGTATGAATTTTTCTGGACTGCGGGAATTGCGCCTCAGGAATTTTCGGGGTTCCGACTTCTTATGCGCTTGAGCGCCATACTTCTCAAGGTCAGCAAAATTTCGTCGCACTAGTCAAGCAAATTTACTAAGAAAATTACAAAAAAATCACATGGACATTTTGAAAGTACGCTGCCTTGGTACTAAAAATCTGATTTTAAGTTCTACTCTGTTTGAACTTAATAAATGATGGGCTGCTGTGAGAAATAATGAGAATATAATTGCCTCCGCGAGGGCGTGGGACACATGTACATTTCTCGTAGTCTCTCATAAACAATTAATAATAAAATAAACGGACTTCCGAAAATATTGTTGCCCAAGGCCAACGAGGCACCGTATGCAATTGCGGTGCTGGGAGAGGTACCTGGCGCATCCCTCTCCAAAATAACACTCGATAAGCTACCTCCTCCTATTCGAAACAGCAGAGATTCCAATATAGAGGATATAGTTACGCTGACACTAATAGACATGGTAGTTCACGGTCATCAGGCGCCTGGCACGTGCTGTACAAGTTTAGACAAGCTTGGCTGAAATCCGCAACCGGGTGATTCACGATTAAATCTTCACCACCCTTTCACATTGCCCTTCCTGTTGTGCTTTCTTTACGAGACAGATGTTTTGCAGTGCTTGGAACGCGAGCAGTTTGTCCGGTCAATTCCAGAACAAGATTAGAATGAGTACGTGACGTTAGCTAGAAAAGTATGTGTCAATGGCTTTCGCAAGCCTACTTTATATATAGTGTATAATTTTCTAATCTCGTCTTCAAAATAGACCATTTTAAGTGGCAGCAATATCTATTTTTCGTGATGTAGTCTTTACTAAACTACAAACTGGTTTTAAGTTGAACCTGCCGAACTTCTTAAGCCGTCGAGCAGGAGTTCGTTTTAGACCACCATATTGCATTAGGTGCTGTACAGATTTCAAAATTGTATCAGTTCGTTTTAAATTGCCAAAAAGTCTACTTACTCAGTCTACTAAAAAATTTTGTTAGAAATTTTTCTTAAACCTTTTAGTTATTATTGTGTTGAAATTCATTGTGCTGTGAAGGTTGGTCCACCTCTGCACCGAAAAAAAATCCAAAACTACACAATTGAGGCGGCCGGCCTCATCTCGGATTTGAAGGTAATACCTCTATAGGTTAACCTTTATATTGTAATGGGTGACATGACTACCACGGAGTAAATGCCTTTACTCCAACATTTCTGAAGCAAATGCTACACTTTTTATGAATAATATTGGGTGGTTAGACTAAAACGACACAAATACTCCAAAGTAAAAGTAATAAGTAAAAGCTAGAGTAAATATAAGAAGTAGACCGCTAGACATTGCGTAAAATGTGTACTTCTTGTCTAGTATTCGGTGCAGCGAATACAGCGAATAGTTTTTTGCTAATGTACCTTAACGGCAGCTTTCTTTACAGTATCTGTTCCAGTGTGAATAATTTTGAGTACGAAGTTTGCAGTTCTATAATTTGAAATGTTTCAAAATCTTACAGAAGGAATGCAATGGCCCGATCACCACGAAATCCGAAAACGTCTCCTGAACTATATGGCTCCGATTCCATCTCCAAAGATTTTTTGGAGATTTCAAGAACTGCGCAAGACTAAATTGAAATGTTAGCACTCCACATCTTCACCCTTGAGGCCAAAATCCAGTCAGTTCCAGATATTTAAAACTTGAATCCTTTGAAGTAGAAAATCCATGCGCGGAGTATTAGTTTAACCGGGCGATTTGAAATTCAAAGTGGAATACCTTTTTTTCGTTGCAATTCAAATAAGAAACGGTTTTCGGTTTTTAAGATTGCTAAGGGTAGTCATTGATTTGGCCCATCTCAAATTTTTGAGCGCTTCTTCCCTACTAAAACGAATAACCATCACAAACTCTGTTTCGTCCTTGGCCTTTCTTATCGATGCAACTGATCAGCTTAGTTGCGTGAATGCTCGACTACAGAAAAGCCGAACGTTGATTATTTCAAATATTAAAATTGCCAACCAGCTACTGGCTACAACAAGAAAACTAGTTCACACCAATGGCCCAGCTCTCACCGTCTTACTTGACGAGGCAACATGTGATGGAGTAAAGGATGTTCTCTTGAGCAATTCGAAGTTGCCAAGAAAGTTATTTCCAGAGGAGTTACACTGTCTCACGACTTAACCGAAATGCTTTGAGATATTGTTGCAGGGCAAAATCGCAAAAACAAAAGACAGGCTGCTGCTTGCATGAGTGTGCAGAATTGCAAAATTCTTAGAGCTAGCATTGAACTTGAGAAATGCATGTAAAGACACGCGGCAAGCGGAGTTGCAGACTCCGACCTCGGATTTCGAGTTAGGAAAACAAGCGGGGAAAGGTGGATCCGTCAACAGTCCGAGCTCCACATAAATTCGGAGTTGGATTCTTTACCTTTCTTGGCCCCGGCTCGGTCGTAAAAGCGAGTTTGAGTTTTGTAAACACATAAAATGTATAGATTTGAGCATCCGAGAAAACTAGAACCAACCACATAGTTTTAAGAGGAATCTTGAAGCATTTCAGGTTTTAATGCCCAAATAAGTCCAGATGAAACTTTGTTCGAGTTTTCCGGGATCCGATTAGGAGTATGAAATAGGCAAAAATTGTAAGAACACGGAGGAGTTGATTTGGAGAGTTTGAGTCGAAAGCAAGTTGGAGTAAAATAAAAGAATCGGTCTTCACCAAAGATTTGGAACTTCGTTGTTTGACTTTATTTTGCATTGAGTTTGCGTATTGAACTATCACAACGCAGCGGTCAAAACCAATTGAGCTAGATGAATCTTCGGCAAAGCGCGGAGCGTGCGCGTCAACATGGTGCCGTGATTGCTTGCATAATCGTGGTCTTGCGTTGCCCCAATTGACTTTGCAAGTGAGATCGAACTTCGGGTTAGTGCCAGTGCAACCAAATTGGTGCCACTAAAGTGAAAGCAGTCAAGGCATCAGCTGTTACCCATACAACATCAACCCGAATAAGGCAGGAAACAAGAGAACAAAGCAACAGATCACAGTGCTTTCTCCAGGTTGTACTCAACAAAACAGCGCAAGGAGTGAATGCGACAAAAACAAATAAGAAAATTTTATTCTAATTTGAATGCTTGAATTTAGACAACGCACACAAAAAAGCTAAGTTGTTTATTTTTGACTCTTTGAATTCTTGGAATCCATGCTCGAATTTATCAGCGTGTGGGTTAATTCGAATGCATTATTTTTGGCAAAATGTCGCGTAATTACGACGATGATCAGTGCAATTATTCTGACTTTGGAACTCATAGGAAATGCCTATAGAGCCGATATTTAGAAATACTGTGAGAAACGGGTTCAAATCACTATTTTGGGGAATCATATTGACGTATTGCTTTCACTCAGTTATTGACCACGTATTTGGTGAGGACGAGTACTAGTTCACTGAGACACAATGAACCCAGCCTTGTTTAATTTATTTCTCGTCTTTTTCTTTACTATTTGTGGGACTTGTATTTTCACATTGGACTATCAGTGCTTTATTTCCCCTAAAGATCCCATTCCACTTTGGGTAATAGCGATTAATTTCCTGATTAGTATTATGATCGGATTGTACATTGTTGGATGTTAGCTATGAAAATCGAGTGAACAGAGTGACTTGTTTGGACTTGTTCAGTAAAAGTTAAAGCGTGTTATGGAATCACATATATATGGCTCGGACATTTAATAGTGAAAGCAATCATAGTAGCTGCAATCATTTTAATCGTGACTGGTCTTCTTGGTTCTGCTTTGGATACTGGATTTTGTATGCTTCTAAAGTTTAGGATTCTGTCAGAATGTCAGACTTTGGACTTGTTGCGCCGTGTTGTTCGTTCAGGCGGTGGTGTTAGGAACAATTATGTGGGAGATGATCTAGGTAATCAAAGCGAGAGTCATCTTTTGTTGAGGTCTTTCGTGCTTTTTCTCTGGACATTTATGGTAATTGTATTCATAGCAGCAGCATTAGATTAACAGTGTGCGAGTTCTTACCGATGTTGTATAACTTGGAAAATTGTTCGAGACCAGAGTGTCAAAAGTGGTTATTATTAACACAAAGATTTTGTGCACATAAATTCCATTTGTTGAGGGGTGAGGGCAAAGCAAAGCATATGCAAGAACATATGAACATACTAATTTGAAATGCTTTATAATTTTACAGAAGAAACGGAAAGAATTAGCGCACACCGAATTCCGCAACCGTCTGTTGAATTATTCCCCTCCCGTCCCAGCTCCAAAAATCTTTGGAGATTTCCAGAAGGCGCAGGCATATATTGAAGAACTGGAGCGCCACATCTTGGCCCTTGAGACCAAGATCCATTCCGTTCTATTCCATTCCAAGACGAAGCAGAAGGACGACAACCCCAAGGCAGAGGAGTTCGCGATGTGAATGAAGAAGTCGAACAAATTGGAGGTGGGGACGTGCAGGTAAACGTACAGGGTGACAATGGTAACGAACTAGAAGGTTTAGTTGACGTGATACAGAATAGGGTGAATCAAATACAAGGTGAAGTAAGAGCAGGAGATGTATCTAGAATCATAGGAGCTGAACGAACATCAGTCTGGTTCCCAGGCCACGCTCCACCGATACCACCATTCGGAGAAGTTGGGGAGGAAGGACCAGAAGACCCAGTGATCGAACAGCTGAGATCACGATTGAGACGGTTGAGGGAATCCGGAGTGATCGCCCACATCCCCGATTCGTTCATCACCACCGAGCCGGCAACAGCAATAGGGCTACAAAAAATCATCGATGAAGCCTTGCTCCGGAGGATAACGGCCATAGACAATGAAGACCCACAACGAAGAGGACTGTTATCCACAGCTCAGCGAGCAATGGCTCGTCAACGTCAGGCAGCTGAAGGAGGGCGTGGTCCCGAGGAAAGTTTCGATAGGCAAATAGCGGCAGTGGTTAGACCCACACCAGCAGGGGCGGGACCCTCAACTCTTGCAAGGGGGACATCAGATGCCCCAAGTACAACCACCACGGCAAGGCAAGACAACGACCCCTCAGGTCAAGCACGGAGGTTGGCATCAGAGCAAATCGGTTCGACACCAGCTGGTCCATCAGAGATGCAATTTAGGGTCCCATCCCCAGGCCAAGTTCCAGCCTTGTCTACGGCACAACCGTCAACTCAAGTAGCCATCTATAACCCGACGCCATTCATCACTTCAAAAATGTCGGCGCTCCTACAGGATCACTACCTCAACCAGGTCCTACTTGCCCACGGGAGGGCCCCCATCCAAACCCAATGTCAAGTTCCGGTCAACCAAGTGAACACAGCGGCCCACACAACCTCACATCAAGCAATGCCAAATGCAGCAGGTGGCCGTGCGGATGGGAACGCCACGTGTCAGCAGAGATGGCACGCTCAGGGTACAGGTATGGGAAGCGCGAATGAACAAACTGTCGCTGGCCAAGGGCCAGGAATGCCACCAGTGGGGCAAACGCATGGTCCAATTACAATCGGGCACACCGACCTCGCGGGGATGGGAGCAACCTCTCACGGTCTCCCTCCCATAACTCCTTTGGCTGTGAGGTACATTCACCAGAGAGAGATTCGACCCTTTGAAGGTTTGCCAACGGAGAACGCACGTCTATTTCTCGACAAGTAGGAGAAGTTCACGAATGGATGGACAGATTCGGCAAAGATAGAGTCATTAGCGCAATATTTAGAAGGGAATGCGCTGAACTGGAGAATATCACAAGAAAACGAGGCTAAGAAAAAGTTAACTTTTGACAGTCATGGTTGGCAGACAACCGAATGGAGTCTAATGACTTGGTCACAGTTGAAAAATGTTTTTGAAAAAGCCTTCGGTGGTAAGAAACAACGGAGTATGTTCGGGA
>JAQGCM010002386.1:0-11388 GCA_034699705.1 Hymenaphorura dentifera
ACTCTGGGGACCCCAAAGAGTGTAGAAAAAATTATGTCATGCCTGAACGTGAGCGACATGTCGCGAACATCCCTCGTCAGATATCAGAAACAACTTCCAAGATAAAGCTACTGTCGCCTTAATGTTGGCTCTGAATGAATTTTTTCTTAAGACAGATTCTCAATTCTGACATTGTGGAAGGAAGATGAGGTGATCCAAGTGGAAATTTCCGATTGAATGACTTTGAAAAGAAAAAAGGAGATGAGATGAAAAAAAAGTTTTGACTTGGAATGATTGATTAATTAAAAAAAACTAAAGTCTATCCACAGTCTCTTCTTCTGAGCTTTCTACTTTTCTGCAGGAGTGGGAAATGATTGAGTGGATTTTATCTGAGATTCTTTAACTGAGAAGCTAATTGACTTTCAAAGTAAATTAAGGAGTTGTGTGCAAATGACAGTTTGCTCTAAGGCAGAAAAGTTCACGGTTTCCACTCTTTCCGCTACTATTCTAATCTGGCCGCTGGCTGATTTTGTTTTTAGTTAAGCGTTTTACTCTAGTTCTGAAACAAAGTTTTGTGCAAATTATTTCTTCCGAAATTTAATATTTACACAAAAGGAAAGCTCAAAGGTCGTTTTTATAAGTACTTTGCAAATTTTAGACAAATTGTTTGACAATAGTGCTTGAAAGAGTTTATAATTTTTTTTGACTTGGCAAATTTTATTACAAAGACGGTAGATACCTTCAGTCAAACTTGGATTTAGAACCTGCTCCAGGTAGAGTTAGTTCAATTGCAATCCAACTGGATTGTGCACTGGCTTGTCTTGCCTCCATTTTTCTCATGAACCTGGAAAACTTTGGATTTATTAGCCGAAATGGTAGATAAGTTAAAACAACATCTGGTTTTGCTCGAACAAGTCACAGGTGCCTCAAGACTCAAGACTTTCCCGGATTTCAAAAGTACATAAAACTTTCAGTGCAGTATTCTCTCCTCTTCACTCTTTTACAGATTTAGCAGCAAAGTTGTTTTTCTAATGGAGACAAATCACTCTTGTTTTGTTACTACTTAACTTTCTCAAAGTTCAAACGCATTGCATTGCAGTGCTTATCTACTAAACACTACTTGCAAACTGTACGTTTGTGAACTTTGCTGGCGGCACAAATGAAAGCAATTTGGAAATGGTGTCGCATACTTTGCTGTCAAAATATTTATAAATCAATTCTCAAATTGATCAATTAAGATTTTGCGACGCATTTTTCATCTTCAATTCGGCCATTTATTCATCTCGGGATGGACATGGTAGATTTTGTTGAAAGAAGCGGAAGATGCCGAGAAACGCTTAATGGCTTCCGTTGGTACATTAGTTTGTAGGACAGAACAGACAGAACGTGCTCCAATCTCAGACTGTAATTTAAGTAATGGGATTGCTTTGGCCTGGTGGCATAGTTTCTGCACTGGTCATTATGAGCAAATGCTGTGAAAAAGTTTCACCACCACATACGCTATCAATAACTTGGTTTTCTTGAACATCCGATTCGCTTCTTCTCAATATTTCTTGAGATGTGGTGGTGATGGGTTAGGAAAAGTTGAAGAGTGAGGCGAGGCGAACAAGTCTGTCCGCCATCTATTTTTAGGTTGGGGGGTGCCGTGGGGAAAGTTAGTTGGAATTCCTTGGCTGTCACCCAACTTTCACTCTGACGTCAAACGCTTATGAGATACCCATAGATTTATGAGGCGTCACTCTGTCAGCCGATCTAGAGAAAGTATTGTTACAATTCATGCATGCACAAGTATGTATGTAATGCTCGCCTTGCCATGCATACTTACATGACGATGGCTTGGTAAAAAGCACATTCCTGCTCTTCATTGAGTTTCAGCGAATATTTCAAAAAATTAATGATATTCTTGGAAGCACTCAGAAAACACTTCTTACACTTAGGCCATGGACATTTCACATTTGCATCCGCTGGTACGCACGCGGAGGGCAATTTAACTCAGCATAGACAAAAAGAAGATGATTTTGAATGATCTTGAGTTGATACAGTCAGCCAGCCTTACGAGTTTTGGCACATCGCGAAGATAAAGTTTCCTAAGGAAGGATTTAAGAATAATTGAAATGTCATTTTTCATTTTCTAGATTGGTGTTTGGCAGTCTTGGAAAGCACCTGCGAATGAACTGGACATCAAGGATATCATTTGGCCTGGCTACAGCCACAAACCTCCAGAAGGTGTTCCGGAAAAATTTAATCTAAAAATTTCATTTCTGGAAGAGCCTCCATACATTAAGATGGCGGACCCTGATCCTGTAACCGGCAAATGTTCACCAGAGCGTGGAGTTTCCTGTCGAATTGCAGCCGAGTCTCAAATTGTTGGGTAATTGCATTTTCCTTAACTAACTGCCTTGTCGTCACCCACTAGAATTGAATTTGTTTTGGGCAGAATTCGTTTTCGGTTTGTGGTAACTCGTTTCGACAGCTATTATCGTGAGAAAGTTTTCCGGAGAGGGCTGGCTGCTCGTGCCCTGATAATTTGAACCTTCAGACAATCAGTCTTCTTAAGTAACGGAACAATAATTATTATCTTTTCGGTAGCAACCAAATTTTCATTGTTCTGTCAGAGCCATGTGGCAATCAAACTGTGGAACTCTTTATTAAAATTTACCTCAGGGCTTTCCAAGGCTCCTGCGATCTGCTTTGCATACAATTTTCTGGTCGGTGTTTGCATTATGAGTCCCTAGGCGAAATAAATATTGGAGTCATAAGAACTAAGGAGAGAGAGAGAGAGAAAGATACACTTTTAGATCTTCCTTGAAACTGAACTGACAATGGCACGTATTTTTGCAAGTGCGTAGAGTGTGAGCGTGAGCGTAGTGCGTTTAGAGATTTTTCAGTGAAAGTAAAATGGCAGAGGAGAAATCTGAGTGTGGAAGTAGTTCCCAAAGTTGCCATCCGTTTTCAGTTCTCCCCGGTTCAATTGCAGACGCTTTCAAGTTGCCAGTTCCTATTATTCTCGTCCTATTCTCCTTTTATATTTTGTCAACTTCTCCATTGCTTTTCCAAGGCGCCCCTCTTTTCCTTTTTGCCAATTCGAAAAGCACTACAACTTCCTATTGAGCCGAACCCATTGCAATGTAGCCGACAAGAGTTTGGGCGTTTTGCCAAAAGCCGGTCCTCTTAAAATAGATTCATGAGTTCATCTCCGTTGCTGGTTGCTACGTTCCCCTACCCCGTGCATTGCCGTTGTTCGTTTCTTGAATGTCCTGTCATTGTTATTCAACTTTTCCCATTGCTATTGCGTCATTGGAGCCTCATGTTCTAATCTTCCTGAATTTCAGTTCACACTTTCTCCCTGAAAACTTGAAACGGGAAACTGAGCTGAAATTGAGAATTTGTTTCCCACGTTGTTGACTTTTACTTTCTGCCAATTACACGAACAAAGAAAATTAGTTTCACATCTGGAACAAGGATTCCCCAAATGTTTATTTGTCATTTTGCTGCTAGGCTGGCAAGCGGGGACTAGGAAAAGATAAGAGAAGAGCAAATAGGAGGCGGAAGCACACCGGCACATTAATTTTAACTGCTGATTGCAATTTCAACTTGTAAGGTTTCCTTTTAGGTAGGAGACTTGTAGTTCATTCTAATATTTGTTGTCAGGTTCCAAAATATAATTTGCAGTCTTTGTGCAGGATGTTTGAAAATAATCATTTAAAAATATTGTCAGTAAAGTTCCACTTTTTGTCGTCCCGAACGATCCATTGAAAGCTCTTCGTTGTATTTCATATCAATAATCAAGTTTCAGAAAATTAACTTCGCCAACTCCAAACCTCTAATGTGAATCGATCGGATTCAGTACCCTTCTAGGCTTTACAAACCGTTTTCCATTAAAATTTGACAGCGCAATCGCCCCTGGAATTAAATGCAGCGTGCAACGTTCGAAACTAATTTAATTTTAATTAATCCTTTAGGTTGAACCATTCCGAAGTGATTCGAAATTCCTCCTACTACCAGTGCTGCTCTGGGTTCTGCATTGATCTACTAATAAAATTTGCTGAGAGCATTGGATTTACGTACGACTTGGCTCGAGTGCCGGACTCTAAATGGGGGACGGTGCAGATGGGGAAATGGAATGGTCTCATTGCTGAGTTGATCAATCGAAAAGTGGACGTAGCGTTGGCATCTCTCATGATCAACGCAGAGCGTGAGGCTGTCGTCGATTTCAGTGTTCCCTTCATGGATTCTGGAGTTGCAATTCTAACGGCAAAGAGAACTGGGATCATTTCTGCGGCAGCTTTTCTCGGTGGGCTTTTTTTTCATCCTCAAATCCTTGAATCTGTCACTCTTCTACTTCTACTTTTTCTACAAATACGATTCCATGCATGACCGCTTCCAAATGCATGCCCATTTATGTGCCAGAGCAGCTAGCTAAAGTGCTCTCAAGGGAGATACCCGCCTCCAAAATGAGATTTTTGGAGTCAGGTATCCAGAGAAATGTGTGTTAGAACAATGACGAGCAGAACAGTGTCCAGCCAAGATTTAAACTGATATTTTAACAAGATTGAAAGGAAAACGAGTGTCCAACTCTTTAGCCAAGTTGTAACATCTAATCTTATCTTTCCTTACGTTTATTCTACAACCCCGAATTCGGGTTTCTACAAAATGCCCGGTAAGTCGATTGTAATCCCCTGCACTCTGTACCTGATGAACAAAATACAGAATGACATGCCTTTTGGTATTTATAACGTTTACATGAGCATTGTGCACTGCATACACAGATCGCAAAACAACTGCTAGGATGGATGTCCTCCTCATGGCCATCCGAAGTCCCAATTTAAATTCTTTCTGTTGAACTCTGTAAGAAATAAGAAAAGTGATTTTTGATTTCTCTTGGTGCCACAGAACCATTTGATCTTGCTCTCTGGATGTTGGTCTGCCTCGTGGGAATTCAAGCCTACTCTCTGTCAATTTTCATCTTCGAGTGGCTGAGTCCGATGGGCTTTAACATGAAAGTAAGATGCCTGCCTGCTGCTGCCTTTCTCTCTTTTACCAGAATTTCCTAGAACTACTAAGTCATATTCTAGGAATCGGCAAAGCCAAGAAATACTCTTGCGAAATTTTTTATCGGACCTCTTTCTCCATGTCGCAATTTAATTGCAGTACGGTACAAAATGTCTGAGCCCGAATTCTGAACCTACTATAAGTATTGATCAAAGTGTCAATTTTATACAAATTTGTTCCTTGTGTTGTCAAATTAAATTGCAAAGGAAGCTCAAGAGTGGCGAGGCCGGGCTGACGCCTGGGAAATGCTTAAAGTTTGTGGTCTCTGAGTAATAACTATGTATGTATTTGATATTTTCAGAATGAAGCAAAGCCTGGAGCTCGGTTTTCATTTTTCCGTTCGTGCTGGTTGGTTTGGGCAAGATTGTTTCAAGCTTCAGTGCACATTGATCCTCCCCGGGGATTCACCGCCAAGTAATGACAGTTCCATGACATCTTGGAATGCCATTTCATTTGCTTGTCTCTTGAGCATACAAAAACACATAGCACTATTTCAGATCTGCCCTTTCAGAAAGGTTCAGGATGCAATTCGTTGCCATGATCTGATCTGCTTCTTCTCCATACTTTACGGAGATAGATGATGTTTTGATAGCTCGGGAAATAAGTTTTTTGCTTTATTGGTCTGCCAATTCAATCTGTGGTGGTCGCTCCTTTTTTGACGTCTTTACGTAGTACAGGTAGAATTGCTACTGCGGAGTAATGGACTGAGACTCAGAGACTACACACAAGGAATGCTTGCAAAATTTGCGAATGCCATAATAAACAATAAGTTTACTTCTTGGTTGGTTCCTGCTCCCCGTTTTTGCAATTTCATATCACTGAATTGAATTCTCCGCAATTGAAGCTTTCTGCTTGACACAAATTGCAAAGTTTTGCCGAAACCTATATCTCATTTATTTCAATTAACTCAATTGACTCCAATTCTTTCAGATGCTCTAGCTATTTCTCCAAATCGGCCCAGTTTCTATTGTTAGATTTTCAATCATGCTCACAAGCCCACAAGTCTGCACAAACATTTTTGCTGGCTCAAATTTTAGCAAAAGACTCACACGCGAATTGCATTAGTCGTGTGCTTTCATCGCTTTCCCCGTGTAGCTGTTTTGTTCAATTTAGGAATGAATTTGTTGATGGCTTCATTGAGCGAGCTAACAAAATGTTTTAGCCTGTCGCTCTATTTTTAGTGAATTGTACTATTAGAGTCTCGCACTTTTCGAGCCCAAGTTTGTGTCGAATACTCTAGTGTTTTCTGCAAGTGTTTTATGGTTATGCCTGACTGCGCATTATTGTGTTGAGAAGAGTTTATTGTCAACTTATGCCAAGGCAGAGTGCTTTGTGTCGTCTTGCTCTTTTACACACAATCGGCCTTATCTAGAGTGTTCCTGTACCGGGGAACATAATTTTCGAATCTGTTACTTGTACTTCATGGTCCAAACAATGTTTTGGAAAATAGTTAGGCAGTTGAGGACGGTGGGCTGAAATTTATTTGCTAGGATGGGGTAGGGTTACAAACATTCATGTCGCTTACACTTTAATGGCTCTGTGGAAAGGTACCACAGCACAGGCCAAATCGAAATCTGTCAGTCATGAAGCTTATGGCTAGAATATATTTTGAAGTTTTACTCTTTCGATAAATTTCACGGTGGAGTTGAAAGAAAAAAGTTTTTTTTACTCAGAATTCTACTTGAAAAGAATTTTTCCAATGTCAGAGTATGCTTTGTAAGCCAATCAACTTTAGATTTGACGAGACCCACATCGAAAGTTTAGTAAAGAAGAAAAATTATGAACAAGTTTTTTTTGCTCAAAAGTATTAAGTTTGCAACTTCGGGAATTTACAAAAACTCATTTTATTCACGGTTTGGCTTGTCCGAAAACACATTTCTCTTCAAACTAAACACTGCACTGGCTGGCTAGCTAAATGTTGGACCTTTGGCATTTGTTGTTTGTGTATTTTATCTGCTTGTTTACATTTCATTGGTCGAGTAGTTTGAGTCGTTCCCAGAAACTTGTTTTTGTTTTGCTTAGCTTAACCGCAACTTGGGAAAGTTTGTAAGCCCAAAATACAAATACGAAGCAAAGCGCAGACAGGCACACTAGTCTGCTCATTTTGCTCTTCTGCCTGAGCTTCATAATATTATAGCATGTCGTACTTTTCCTGTACTTTCTCCAGGGAATGAATGAATCCGAAGGAAAAGGGTTGGGCTGCCTGTCTTGCATGTTAGACATCTGAGCTAGAGTCGGAGCGTGAGCTTTTTGGTTCCCAGTGTCTCAGCCTCTTTTTGTTTAATTAGGATGCAAAGTTTGAGGAATTTTTAATTTGAACTGACTAAGAAGTAAGCCAACTAAGACTAAGCCTGAGCCAGTCGTTCTAATCTTTTCTTGTTGTTTCTTGTACAGACTAGTGGTTCATGTGTGGTCCATGTTTGCCGTCGTGTTTCTTGCCACGTACACTGCTAATTTGGCTGTGTGTATGATCACCCGTGAAGAGAGCCATAAATTCGTTGGAATTCATGATCCTAGGGTAAGTAAGCCTATTTGGGTTGAATTTATGGAATGTTGCACAACATTATTTACAAGTCTTGAGTAGAGCTGAGCGGCTATGACTACGACTACTCCATGATATTCTTGGAGATTAGAAGCAAATTCTTGGCTCGAGAAACCAAGTTATAGAAATTTAGTAAAAGTCGCGTTTTGGAAGGAAGGACTACAAGGCAAATTTTTAGCCCCCAAGGGAATGTCGGACGGAGAAAGGTGTGAAAGGCTCTTTGTATGGATGGTACAGGATGAGCCATGTGCGTGTATCCATTTCAGAGTAGATTAGTGAAGCTTCGGTCTGAGATTTACGTCACCTCTTCGTTGAATTACTTTACATTGCATTATCCTGAGTCACTTGAGTTTGCATGCAGACTTATTATGGGACGACCCCTGAGCCTTCGCTTTGAATAATTCATAAATAAATTAACTCTATTCTTCCTCCTGGTGCCGACATGAGAGAAAAGAGATGATAGTTTTCTTTTTTAGTTTTTTTTCTCTGGAGCTCGGTTGAAACAGCCGGGATAACCTTTTGCATGCTTCCTTAATACATGAATTTCTGAGCTAGTATACACAAGAACATGGGTTTTAAGGGATTTTGAAAAAAATCTAGGTTTTAGGTTCAGCTTTACAGATTTCAAACATGACACTGTAGGCAATCTGTACAACGACTGCCTTGCAAAAATTTGCTCAACCGTTTGACATTGGGATTTTCAGGGTGACAGACCAGAGACTCTTGATGGCATGACTTGCTTGACTAGTTGGGAACTAAATTTAATGAAAAATGATCTGATTGGATGTTCAAGGAATGTCTAATATCCGATTTTGACAGCTTGAGTCGAGTCCAGCGGACCAACAATAAGCTCTTGAGACTTAAGTTGAAACCTGGCCTTGTGAAACACAATATTGTAGCCGTCCTTCAACATTTAATCAGTTCTTGAAACCACTCAACGTCCAAGCCCCCTCAAACTAGTCATTTTCTAAATAACGATTCTGAGGCTCATTCTATTTGCACTTCATCCTAAAAATAGACGCATGATGTTTTCCACTTATGCCGAGCATAAAATTTTCTTGAGCACAACCTTCGTTCAGTTTCCATAAAATTTTATCCTCTGTCTTTCATACCCCTCCTATGCACAAATAACGTTTTCTTGGCTTCCTGTGTTGCCCAGCTTGATTCCACAGTAAGAAAGTTGGAGAAAGTAGCGCGTCTCATCTTGTTCTTGCTATTCTGAGTTAGAGAGCCTCAGCCTTCGTGCGTCATCTGGTTTTAAGAAAAGGGGTTCAATTACAAAACTGGGCAATGTTAGTCGTTTGCTTTTTGGTTCACTCAAGAACAATCCAAATGCCAGGGCACGCTCAAACATAGTTTGAAGATCTGAACAAATTTGTGTAAGGCAGAGAATAGAATACTAGAATTGGATGGAGAGGATACTACTAGCTCATCCTCAGGATGAGAACGTGCCTCCTCATAAACTTTTCGATTCTTAGCCGCTGGTAGCCCTTAGCCTTAGCCCGCCCGGGTTTTGTGTTCGAAATGCTTATTTGCCGCTCTCTCATGAAGAGCATACATACGGACATCACATAAATTCTTTGAGCTCAAAGTGAAAAGATGGATGTGAAGATGTAGTAGTCATTCACAGAAGGACATGGCTTGTCATCCTTCTATCACTCCTTGAGTGCACGTTCACGTTCAGCAATGTCTTATTCAATTTCGACTCAGGGAGCCAAAGAGGAAGAAAGCTTAGAAATTTGGGAAAGACAAAATTCTACTTACTGTTCGACTCTTCCAGATTACCCGGAAAAGTGGGTAGCTGCGAACTCGGCAGGCTTGACAAGGGTCAAAAAGACAGGCCATGAATTGAAGCGCCGAGACTAGAAATGAAATAAATACCGGTGATGAAGTTAGTCGCTTTGACGCACTCTTTAATGCGATCCTATTAAAATTCCATTGTTTGCAGTTACAAGGCCAAAGTCTTGATTTGTTTACTACAATACATTTGAAGTTTTGGAAAGTCTCCCTTAAAAAGTCCATGCACTGTGCAGTGCACAAAAGGTGTATTTTGGATCACATAATCAAATCAAATTTTGAATTCCCTTTTGATGTATTCGGTAAGGTAGTTTAGGGAACTTTGTCGTTTCAATATCGACGGCTTATTTTTGTCATTGTTTTGATGCAGAGAATAATTTGAACTGCTTATCTTGAGATCACGAATACAGTTTAGTTGGATGGAATTAACTAGCCTTAAAAAGATGTTGGAAACTCATTTACAGAATTAATTGTTGTAAGGTCTGCAAACATAAATGGTAAATTCGTCCCAGTCCCCGAGCTCCGCTTCAGATTCTACCAAAATGCAAATTTGAGTTCATCAAAATCTATTATACAATCCGCATTGCACTTTAAAAGCATTTTAATCTCAGAGAGTTGTGAATCTTGTGAATGTGAGAAATAGTGCAACTACCTCCAAGCGAATTTCCATGACCTGGAAAAAGTGGACTCGGAAAGTTCATACACATGGATGATTAGCCGCATTTGTTGATAAATACAATTATTGCTGTTGTAGACGACAGCCAACATATTTTCTTAATGTAATTTAATAATACACTTTTTAAAAGATTACTGTCCTTTGTTTGGTGTTTGCGTGTGAAAACACGAATGGAATACAGAAAAAAATGTTATATGTTTTTAATCGGGCAAACCTTGATTCGGTGTTATCAAATAATTCCAGTTGAGCAATCCATATAGCCGGAAGCCAGCATTCAAATTTGGGACCGTCCCATTCACCCATACCGACTCCTTGTTGAGCAAACACCATACAGACATGTACCACCACATGAAGCAATATTCGACGAAAAACGTTTCTGAAGGAGTTGAGGCAGTTCGAGACGGGTAAAGACATGAATTTGCACATGTTCTAATTTTATTTCCGCTCACTAGAAGGATTCCAAACTAAAGCTTAGTGTATGTATAAAATTTGAAATTGATTGACGAATAGACGGTATTCAAGTACTTTGTAAAAAAGAAATTGATTAATTTTCCAGCCATTTGGACGCGTTTATATATGATGGTCCAGTTTTGCAGTACAACGTACTTCAAGATTCGATTGGAAACTGTTCACTACTGATCGAAGGGTCTTGGCATGCTCACACGGGCTACGGACTTGCCTTCCCTCGGCAATCAAAACATTTGCACATTTTCAACAAGTTCCTCATGGAGTATAAGGAGAACGGTAAACAATTTTGGAAAAAATAATATTCACGCTTTTTCGCACTAGATTTTGGAATATCTTCTGTACTTTGCAACCTCTGTATAGTTTTAATTTTAGTTTTTATGTAGTAAGCAACGACAAAAATTTGAAATGAAACACACTTCATCCGAAAAAATATTGCATAAATTAAGAACGCAGTAAAAGCCAAAGCTTTCTTGTATGATAGATTCAAGCAAATAAATTTCATACACTTCTACTTTTTCGACCCGGTTGGTGCTGGTAGTTCCAAAACAAGATTTTACGATTCTAGACAAACAGCAGTTGCCCAACTTCTTGCAATTTGTTGGCTCCTTCACGACTACAAGCATAAAATTAAGTAATGCCATGACCCATACCATGCCATACCATGCCATGACCCATAATTTTCAATAATTTGTAGAAACACAATGTCTTACTTGTTGAGAGCAAATTGTCTTTGCCTTGCCAATTTTGGTGGCTCGGCCCCACCAAGAAATTCGCATGCCTTGGCTACGAATGTCAGGCAATTATTATCAGCCAAATTGTAGTTTGTCGATCTAGAACAAAAATGAAACCTCTAACCAACAAAATCATAACCGGG
>JAQGCM010002387.1:0-11385 GCA_034699705.1 Hymenaphorura dentifera
AATTGGCTACATAAACACAGGTATTCAGCATGCAAATGCATTGGTTCAAAACGAGGAAAACAATTGGACAAAATGACTTCAAATAAAAAAGACAAACTCCAAATTTAAAACAGTTGAGATTGAGAAGCCTGGCTGGTTTTAAGACTAATTTATAGTACTTTAGCGAAAGTAAAAGTGGGTAGTGATCAAAGAAAAAAGTCTTCTTTAGTGAGACATGGAGATTGTTGGGATTCTTGCTAAAGTTGCACGTTGCATTTGAGTCTTATTAAATTATACTGATTAGTAACGGTAAGTGCAATAAGTCACATGTAATTGCAATTGCAGTTGCGATTGTGATGTGGAGAGGCTGGCCAAATAGATTTCAATTCCTCTACAGAAAACATACGCAGAGTCTCATCCTGAGAATCCTGACAGGACTCTTATTTTATTATATGTATTTTTTTGTGAGACCCGGAAGCACGAGAACTTTAAAAAGAAGTACTAAAAACATTGCGTTGGACGACTTAACTATTTCAATTTGAATTGGACGAAGACGGAAGATTTGGGAAGCATGAGATCATGTGTTACATTTTGCACTTCGTTCGCACTCACTCGCATTTATTTTGCATTGTTGGAGTAGATTGGATGGAACAGCAGGAACAATGCAGTTTGTGTGGGAATATTCCTGCAATTACTCTTTTATTCAGTCTGATATTCTTTCGCAATTGAATTAAATTTTTGCATTGTCGGCAGGTTGGTTTGCAAAATAAAATGGCAAAAATTTATGTCATTTATACATTTTATGACAGTTTTAGACTGCAGTCCGATCGCCATTGGAAAACTGAAAGCATTTGTAAACCCAAATTGCACGATGATAGATTTGTACAGTATTACTGAGACTGTTTCACAAATCTGGGAAGCTAGTAGCTAAACTTTTGTAAAATTTCCACCCGATCAGCTGATTTTATGAAGAAGCTCAGCTCAACTTAATTGCCCAATAGTATTTATCCTCACTAAGCCAAATAACGAAACAAAAGTGCTTCTTACCTCCACATTGATGATCTTGACGGTGGTTCAATGAGTCTGCCATGTGCGTTGACTCCATTGAGACAACCGAGTGAGATCCCGAGGAATAGAATAATGACACTCCACATCTTAGACCGAAAACTAGTTTTCTTCAACATCCTTGGTTCAAATTAGAACAGCGATTGAGTTGGAATTGTCCAAACAGTCATGTCATGTACTTTGCAAACATTACGACAATATTGTGACGCATGATTACAAAGAAATTCTCATTGGCTCACTTGGTTGAGTTAGTCCAGTTGAAACTATCGTCAGTTTTTGCTCCAAGGACGACCTGCAAAATAAACAATGACTTGAAAGACAGTGGCGACGATTGTAATTCAAAAAATTCGCTATAAAATTGAAGGGAAAGTGTAAATCAAAGCTCCGAAATGAAAGTACAAACCAAAAAATTGCTTAGCATAGAATCAAAGAAATGAAGAAGTATACCTCTAATACTTTCAGCGATAGATTTCCATGAAGGACGTGAAATCAGAATCAAGAATAGCTGATTAATATTATTTCTCTTACTTAGAAGGTATCGCCAGTAAATTACCAAATTGCCTAATTACTGCCGTTTGTTTGATTGCATTGAGGCAATAAGGAAACTTGAGACGAAAATTATGACGAGGCAATTTGTGCACCACGAATTTCGAATACCACGTATCCTTTGCATTCTGTGTTTTATTAATTTGGGTTATAATTTGCCAAATGAAAGCAATAGAAATAACCGAACAAAAATGATGGGATTATTACTGAATACCTCAAATCAAATCAGATCACAACATCCAAGATCAAAAGAAGTGCAAATGAAATATTGACCTTTGCGAATTCTCATTCAAGCTGCAAATTACTAGTAGAACATGAAAGCGATTTTGGTCAATTTGCACCAATTTCAGTTTTCGTTTCACTTGTAATCCAACACCAACCTAAGATACCCCAAGATGACTAGCGTGAGTGTTCGACTGACATCATTTACTATTCATTCATTAACGTATATATTGTTGGCTTTGAAGCACAAATATGTTAAGCCAATTTTATTTTGAGCCCTCCTTCAGAAATGGCAAATCTGGTAGACACGACGCCAACGAATATTTCGCCTTGAAAACAAATAGGTTTGATAGAATCAAATTTTTCCGTACAAAGAACAAGTTCAAAAGATTCGAATGACAGAGATGAGAATATGGCATCTCATTCCCAAGAATTAAGAATGAACGAATATTTGAGGCGGGTTAAATACACTGTGACAAAGCTAAATAATCGTCGAATCATTTTGATGACAATTTTTTTTTGGAATGAAAGCTTGGAACTTGTCACTCACTTTAATTCAGGAGCAACAATAGAAGAGGAGTTTCCCAATCAGGGAACCATGGCGGAGCAAATCTTACATTTTGCATCTACACTGCACACCAAGTCCCAGTCAGTGTCAGTGCCCGGAAATAATTATGAACATGCAGCACAGTAGCAGGACCAGCATTGCATTTTTGCAAACGCAACTTGCAAAAACTGCAATGCAGTGCAACTCATTGCTCTATCTTTTCAAATGCAACATTTTACTTGTCAAGGTTGACAAAGTAAGAAAGACTCTGTCAAACCTTCAAGACATAAGAAACATAACATGAAATTACTTACAGCTCCAAATAACTGCAAGTAATTATAACGAATGCAAGCAAATATTTATTTAATTTTTGCTCCTAAGATTAGCGTCAATTTAGGATATTCAGGAGTCAAATATGCACATGACTTAAAAACCATAGGTCGGAGATACTGTTACTGCTAGAAACCGACTCCAAATGTAGCAGGGCAAGAAGTAAAATGTATAAACTGTGATTTTAATATGCAATTTTGAATTTTTGGTTGGAGATTTTCCAAACATTCGAAATGCAACTGCGTGATTGAAGTAAGCGACCAAGATTATAAGTGAAAGACTTGATTCCTTATGCTGGGTTGTCTTTGTCGGTGTCGATCAAACGTATCATGTCGTAACACCACGGAATTAAGAACTGCAGTCGATCAACCGATTGTGAGTTCACTTTTTATTCGCTTAGTTGGGTCACTCGGAATAAAATGTAAATCGAAAGCCTAGCAATAATAAAATGCAATACAGACGCAAGACAAATCCCATTGTTCGCTAAGATACTAGGCATTCTAGGCATTCCGCTACGAATGAATCTTGAACCACTTGGAAGCTAAGACGAAGGGCGTGGCCCATTTTGACAATAGCAATTGTTTGCTTGAGCAATTCTGTGGCGAAGAGAACTAAATTTTTTCAAGAAAATTTATAAATTTACGGTTTAAAACTTGAATGAGCGATACTCTCACTCAAATTTAATTTGAAAATTTGTTGAAAACTATAGGACACGCACACGCGCTAAGTGTGCAAATTGATATTTATTAGCAGATAATTAGGCTAGTGGAATATTTGCATGATAAATGACTAAAGTAATGAATGCCTGTTGACTTTGCATTTATTGTTTCACTTTTGTAAGCCGTTCAACCTGCCATGTTTGCAAATTATATGGAATATGATTTTTGAACAACCTGCTACGCCGGCAAAGCATGAAAGAAGGGGTGTAACTTTCTTCTCAAGTCATTCATGTCTCCCATGCAATGCTTGCACTTATCCCTTGAGTAATTTTGCAAAATTCTAAACACATTGCTCATCACATTAGGCGGCTTCAGGCAAGGCTTCTGGCTTTTGAATCTGAATCTTATGTGAAAGGAATTGCAAAACTTTTCTGTCTTCAAATTCCTTCACCACAATAGGTTTTCAAGTAAATCTCAAACATAAAACACAAGGATCAACGACGACGTGATGCTAAGATAAGATTCCCAAAGAAGAAAAAATTGAGATCAACTGACTGCATTTAATGAAGTTAGAGGCAGCACAAAGGATATTATGAGGCAAGTCAAAAATGATTAATAAAACGGTAGAGTGCTTGCTTCAATTTGAGGTCAGCTCTTCATAAATTGAGAGCTTGAGCTTCAAGCCAGCATTAAAAATATTGCAGTCACAATCGCAAAATCACAATGCACTTCTTGCACTTGATGAGTGTACGAGCGCACATAGGAATGTTAATTAATTTTTTAAAAACTCAATGACTAACAATAGCCTCCTACAAATTTGGATTTGGTAATGGCATTTTTATTTATTTCCTTTTTCCTCTGCCCGCAAAGCACACCTGCTCGTGATTTGCAAATAATAAAAATTGCGTGCACTTGAAAGAGAAAATAAAATTGCAAACCACCTGTGATTTTTTGAGAAATTGCCAGCGGCACCTTACACGGCTATGCACTGCACTGCTTTACTGCTTGCTGTTGAGTTCTTGACATATGTTTTGCATAAAATAATAAAATGAAGCTCTCATTTCAATTCTCACACACCGCATTAGAAAACTAATTCCAACTTTTGCAAATTGAACACATGGGTCCTAAGGTTATGCTCCAACAAGGAGAGCGTGGGACCCACCTAATGATTTGATTAGATTTAATTTTAAACTTTTGTAATGGTTTAAGGGTCGTTGAACGTGGAGTTAATTCTCAAACAGTCCTAAACTATTCTACCACCCTGGCAGCCCTGGCTCTCCGTGATTTCGTTTATGTGACCACACGGTTAATTTGAAAACGACGTAATTGGAATATAGCAAATAAAATCTAAACTTGAGTCGTTAAAGTGAGAGAGGGCCATAAAAATAAATTCCAAGTTGGTCCTTCAAAAAGACGTAAACTTAACGGGAACTGGATTACAAAAACCGACAGCGACAAACCCAACTTCCTCATTGCACAAACTTTCGACGTAGCCTTTTGCCAATTTGGTTTTGAAGAAATAAAAATTTCTTTTCCTCAATTCGGGCTGGTTCCAATTTGAGATCTATCTTGTGTGATTTATAGACAACTTCAGTCATCACGGTTGTAAACTATTTTAAGCTTATTTTTTAGCATTACCCATTTGAGGGTTAAGTGTCAAAATCATTTGAGTCTATTGCTAAATTTTTTTTTAGCAGTGAATGAATATAGTCAACAGCTTCAGGTATGCTAAACTGTGTAATGTGCTGGAATGTTGGAAATCAGTGTCAGCTTAGTAGGGCCGGATGGAAGTTCAACCCCACAATACTGCACAAGCGGAAGAATAACGTTCCTTTATACACAAATTATGAATTATAAAACCAGATAAGAGATAAACCATAATCTGACCAATCTAAAGTTCATTTTATAACACGCAGGATGAACTAATTTTAATCTGCAACTCTTTCCCATCCCAGCAGCATTCAGATTAAAATTGGATATCGTGCGATAAAAAAGTTTAATGACACCAGTCAGACTGACATTCCACAAACTCAATCTTATTTTCGCCACACTATGCATGCATATTTCCAAAGCATAATATGTTGGAACGACAAGCAGAACCCTACGTCAAGCATAACAATCAAACACAATAATTAGAAAATAATGCATATGCAGTACAGAAAGTCAACCAGTGCAGTTTTAGAATTAAACTAATATTCAGAAAAATTCTTAAATAGAAAAGGAAACCTTTGAGACAATCCTAGACATCAGGGAAAGTTCATAAGTTTAGTTTGACTGACACTGACACACTTCACTTGAAATTTCTAATGGTAAAAAGTAAAATCAAAATATTTGAACAGCATGCGGTTAAAATTAAACCCATTGTGGTATTCATTATGTGGCGACCGACATTGTAACATCTGCCTCAAACGGTAGCAACCACAAGCAGTCATACTAAAAATGGAAAGGGATTTTTGCTTCTTGCGAATATGATTCAAGAATGAATCCGTCTTTCATTCAGTGCAACAATGCACTCTACAAACTCAAGTAGTGCCGTGCCATTCAACAATGAACAATAATTGCACCATTGCAGCAAATGACTGAAAGGGTGTTGAGTAGAGACTTATCAGAAATTCTAATTCCTTTGAAATGGAAAACTTATGCTCTTACAGTAAATGGCTATCACTAAAATGTTGTACTTATGCGACTGAACTTTTTTTTGAGCTGGTCATTTTGGGATTCACAAAATCAACATGCAATGCATTCATATTGAGAACTTAAATTTTGCACAGCTAAGCTAAGCAGGGATTGCTTAGCCAGGATTTGACCCCTTTCAAATAATTTTTTAACAACCAAAAAATGTTGAATGAATGGCCGAAGGTATTTGACTGACAAGTGATATAAGAATAATTTAATCTCTCTCTGTTTCACTTCACTGCAGCTAAAATATTTCTACTCGACCGTAAAGTCAAGGGTGAAATCCTCAACAGTATCCTTACAAAAAACATAGACTTTTTGACACCCTTTTTAATAATGCATTGAGTACAGGTACAGGTTGAAGTCTTTCCTTACTAAAGGTCAACAATGAGGACGAGGTTTTTGTTGTTTTGGTTTGAAAAGTTTCATAATCTTCAAACGTCACAGACGAACGGTCACCCCATTATTTTGTTTGTGTCGTCCAATATCCGGTATAAAAACTTTTCTGTTCTAAATACAATATGCGTAAAGTAAGCTTGTTTGTAAAATTTAAACCAAAAACCCTAAGTGGAATCTAAGGTAAGCTTGTTTGTAAAATTTAAACCAAAAATCCTAACTGGAATCCCGTATGCACCATGCATTCCGTGAAACTATGTATTCATCGCATCCAAATCCAGAAGTCCTTAAAATGCTACATTTAAAAGCTACTCTGTACAACGACAACTATTATGATTTACAACGACATGGCGCAATTTTTTTTTACACGCGTCAGTCATTCAAGCACCCATCGATTGATCTCAAGCATTAAAAAATAGAAGCATGTAAATTGCATTTCTGATTCATTAGCACTACTCGCAACCCATAAGTGACCTAACAAGTGACTAACAAGATTGGCAGCTAACAACGCCTATGAATAAAATCTAGTTTTTATTCCAGTCTTTCTCATGCAAACAACAATGAATTATTGTTGCACTTTTTTTAACTTGCAAATGTAACAGCGGAACTTCCAATGCTGAACTATAGACTAGACTAATAAATGAATTTTGCATATGTGCAAGTGCGATCGTGATCAAACAAAGAATGCAACAATTGATATTGACAATGGGTTGCAAGGTGCAATCTACTACTCTGTGCAAGGTCGGTAAGAGTCAGTTGCAAATTTGATTCACCTTTTTCCTGAGATTACTGTAGTGGGAGGACGGACGCTCCTCAAGCAACTCAAGTCTTCAATGCAGTTTTAACTCTTCCGGATCCGTAAAAGTGTAAAAAGTTCTTAGCGTGAAGTGTTAAAACATTCCTCGGGTGATTTAAGCCGATTATAAGCTTGACACCACGGAAAGTACAATGCACACAAACTACGGACTATTTCTAATCCCTTCAAACCTCGAAACCTGAATGACCGACAAGACAAAATTGAAAACGACCAAAGTCAAAAAAAAGTGTCCAACGCAGACCCCGTGCCAAGGACAAGCCCTCCGCTTGTAGTTTTAGTTTTAGTTAGTTCTGTTTGGTCTTGTAGAACAAATTCGGGCATTAGATTAGTATTTAGTAGTTATTTCTGGGACGAGAACAGCGCAATTTTTTTGTGTGCCTTGTCAAAATGCTGTCGCGTACGTCAAACCTAACAAGAGTTTAACAACTTATTTCCGAAATGACTTACGAATTTCAACTTCTTCAGTCTTCTCAAAACTCGATAATTGGGTGCGATTGAATTCAAAACCAAACTTTTGGCCAAAAACCACCTTAACCCAAGTGTTAGGAGGGAAGAAATTGGAGTTCAATAGCAAAACTGTGCAAAGCTGCTGAGCTACGTAGCAGAAAGTTTTCCCCCAAGAAATTCGCTTCAATTCAACGTCAAAACTTTAGCACAATGTTAATTGGAAATCACAGTTTCACTTCACTTCACCTTCTATGAAATATTTGAATTTGCAAAATCTTTGGGTTTGCTAGTGAAGGACTGCCAATTAATTTTGCTCATCGCAGCGTGCACCACGACGTTTGCGGTTTTCCAGAAGGTTTTAGTCACTTACTTAACGAAGATCTTGCTCTCCTATTCTCTCAGACTTTTTGGGCGTAGTTTGACTCAATTGTTACAACAGTTTGCGTCTCTCCTCCTGACCATGTCGAAAAGTGGTTAACTAAAATCTAACCCTTTGATGATTTGAAGGATGAAAGTCTTCACGTATCCTAGCCTTGAAGGTTTCAACAATAACAAAAATAACAATCAACCACAATAGCAGAGCAAAAGAGCAAAGGCTCATGCAGGATCTAGTCCACAGTGACTGAGACTGTCTGCTCTTAGTCAGTCTCTTCAAACTCAAACTCAAAATCCGATGTCTTATAATTTCACATCCACAAGCTTTGCTAGCAAAAGCAATAATAATGCACTTAATGCACCAAGTCTTGAACTTAACACTGTTCAGCTGAATTCCGCAAGATCCATGCCAGCATGCATTGTTTCTATCTCATTGTTGAGAAATGGTTCAATCCAAAAATGCACTTTAGCATGCAGTCAAATGTAAAAAACAAAACAAAACAAGCACCACTGGTATCAAAAGAAGGTCATGACTTCCAAATGCAATAATTGCAGGCGAGGCAGTGCAGTTGAGTGATGAATATTTATTTTCCAGACCGACCTTCCTGTGGTGTCTGGGTTCCGGCCTTTTACAAAATAGCAGTTAGATTTTCCCCTTTACCTTCCGATCCGACGAACTCTTATGAAATCCCGTTTTTCTTGTCCTTGTTATTTTTCACACAAAAATTTATATGATTGACGATGCTAAGTGGTTTGAGTTCCTTTCCTCGTTTCAACCTCTTAAAACTTTGCCTAGAATTTTTTTGGTCAATTCTCGGTAGAACTAATACATAACTAAATTAATTTGAACTTTAAACTCAACGACAAAACTTGAAGGAATTGAATAGTACTGAATTCGTTTAGATAGAGCTGTGTGAAATGATATTGGTCTTTAGTGTTGGACCACAGGTTGAAGAATGACCAGAAAAATTGGAAAGAGTTGGGTTTGAGTAAGTTGTGCTGAGAACCCCACGTTGTAGAGTTTAAAGTTTTACACTTTTAACCCTATCCTTTCAAATAAATAGTAAAAGCCATGCAGCAGTACATTTTGCATTTGGTTGAATGCTGAGATGGAAAACAAATGCTTAGCAAGCCAGCAAGTACACAAAAACTTACTTCTAAATGAAATCTTACCTGTAAAACGGCATGGTTCAAGAAATACGAAACGCTGCTGCTCGTTCTAAAATACACATAAACCTTCAACAATGCAAAATCTACGACGGTTGCCTTTGCCTTACACTTTGTACTTACTATGATTACAATGCTACAATCAACTACCTGTATTCTTATTATATTCCAATCTCACTCAGTACACAAACACAGTGCTAGTCGCTAGTCGCTAGTGCAGTAGTTGCATTTGCATTTGCAAATATTGCAAATCCTGGTATTATGCTATGCTCTATTCAAGTGAACTCTGCGATTCAGCAGCACAATCATGTAGTGGTTGTGCTAGAATATTATTGACAAAAACCAGCATGATTTTATTTTCAGGCAGGTATTGAATTGAATTAATGGAATTGGGTTAACCTCATTTTATTGACTGCTAAAGTCAAGCTTCATAGCATCGATAGATATTATGTAAATGCAAACGTATTCATTTCTTTGGTTAGGAATAACAAATGTATCAAATGTTACGCTTTAATTAAGTATCGATTTAAACTTTTGATGATTCTACGAACTCATTCTTAACTTTGCTTTATTTTTATTTCTATTCAAGTGTTCTAGCCAATTGGAGGTTTTGAGGATTTTGATGAAGAATTGCAAAGTGAATTAGTGCCCAGCGTAGTAGAAGTATTGCACGCGTTATAGTCAGAGCTCTGATTTCGGACGGAACCCGAACTTCAAAAGATTCCCGAGAACACCGAAAGTCACACCTGAAACTACAACTCGCTGTTGATGAAATTAAGCGATAAATCTGAGCTTGTTTACGTATTAAATCAAATCATGACAATTTAATCTGAAGACCGGTCTTTCGGCAATTTACAATTTCTTTGGGGGGATAATCCTTATTTTGTACAAAAAAAATTGAAAGCGGTCTTTCTGACGTGACATTGCACCCATTTCATTCCAAAGTTTCACGATTGTGTACAAGCGTTTTAATTTCTTTTTACTGCAACTTCTGGGTGTACTAATAATTATCATTTATACTCATTGAAATTCTGTCCACTGCCGGCATTATCTTCAACAGTTATTACTTAATATGACTCTTTAGAGCAAGAAACTTGAGGAACTTGACATTGACTTGCTTGCATTCATCCAACCCAAACCCGTAACAAGCAAGTTCAAGAACTTGATTATTTTATTTTGCAAGAACTTGTTACACCTTTAGTCCAGTTTTCTCTCATTTCAACTTTCATTTTCATTTCCATGTGGTCTCGCACATGTTAGTACTTCAAGTTACTGGTCGGTCGGTCATAAAAGAAATTATCTCGATAAAATGAACAGGCTCTTGTCTTCACTTAATAGCCATCAATTCCATCATCATCTCGTACTGATGCACATAGAAAACATCACCAGATTCACCTGAGATTTGACACTGCAATTCTGCAGAAAGTCGTTGTACAAACCTCTAAGATCTCCAGATCTCATCTATCGTTTAAGTGTCAGCTCATTCCACATTCCATATTCCTGCCAAACCCTCATCATTCTAGTTCATAAAATGAGACAACGGACAAGTCGTAACACATACGAAATGCTCGAACACCAATTAAAATTTATGTTTATTATTGTGCGAGCTTGAATGCTGACGCTGATGTACTATAATCTAAATATTTTAAAGCAGGTACTAAACAAACGTTACTGAAAATATGTTTTTATCGCATGCAACAATCGATATTTCAAAAGAATCGGTCCAGATGAAATGTGCGTGCATAAAATGAATTTGATGGAAGTGAGAGAAAGCTAGCTCCAAAGAGCCATTTGCTTGCATGGTAAAGCATAATAAGGTTATTGTCAACTTTTCAGATTCGAAACAAAGCAGGGCCCATTAAATTTAAATTGGCTGGTAGACATAAAATGTTTATTGCTTGGGTTTGCTAGTTCAATTCGCCCGAAGAATGCTTGTAATTTAAGAAACAAGGCCAACCGAAAAACGAGCATAAAAAGTGCTTGAAAAGATGTCAGAATTTCTCATCAAGAGAGGATTCTTGATGATCTCTGCCTGCGCCAAGGAATTTATTTCCCATTCAACGAGAAGGAAGCATAGATGAACAAAAGTCCAGCCTTCGCACTCCGCACTCCAAAAAAGTCCTGCCTTCGCACTCGCCTTCGCACTCCGCACTCCCCTT
>JAQGCM010002388.1:0-11385 GCA_034699705.1 Hymenaphorura dentifera
AGTTAAGTTCAATTATTTATGTCAGTGACAATTCGTAATTTGACAGTCAAATTGTTTTTCAGTATTGCACACAACAAACTGCGCAAAATGAGTCGTACACATTGTTAATAAGAAATGACATCGAAATTTCAACAATCATACTCGAAATGAAGTGAGTACTAGTACTGAGAGTACTAGTACTTCGAAATTTTAATTTGGAACTCAGGCCAAGAATTGCTACCGGGTAGACGGCTACATTTTTGGCCTACTCGTTCTAAAGCCAGCTATTGGTGGTAAAAACAAGTTTCGAAAGTTGGATAGTCCACATCAGCTCCACACAGCATCAAAACTTTACTTTGCTTGACTTATTTCAAAACAAATTGGGCTCAATGGATGTTAGTTATAATGAGTTCCAGTTAAATTATTTTAAACAAACTCTAAGTCTCTCCACTACCTCCTTGTAAAATAGTTTTTAATGTACGATTTAAAGTTGTGGATTTGGCAGTCCTTGGGTGGGAGGTCGGAATCCCAGTAGCGTACATGATTTGCAATGTTGTAGCGTTTCAAGGAATTTGAGCATGTGGGGTCTTCGTACACGTGCTCGGAACACAACACTTCTTTGTCTCCTTGAATCCAAAGTTCACGAAGATGATGAACATAGCCAGCAGCATTGATGGTTGAGTGCGGCACAAGATCCCGATTGTTGACGACCCGGATTGCTGTAATATTTTGTTGGTTGATCCAATCTGCATAGTCCGCATTTCCAGTTCGGGGCTGACCGTAGGTGAAAAGCGAGTAGGAAAGGTTTGCAAATTCAGGGGTAGTTCTTAATTTGTAGAAAGCCAGGCTAGCCATGAAACCACCGAGACTGTGGCCGACTATAATGAGCTTGTAGCCCGGGTGTTTGGCAAACAACGATCGTAACTCACTTTCCACCTCTGGATGAAGTGAGTTCAAATTACGCCAGGCTCCATTGTGGACTTTGATATTTCCATTCCCTCCGGGTATTGACACCTGTTCTAGGGTGGCATCTTGGTCCAAATTTTTGACGCTTGATGTACCTCTGTAGGTTAGGACGATTTCCTAGGTAAAAATAAAGAACTCTAGTAATGTTTTTGGGCTTTAATTGGAGATGTTACTAATTAGCGAATCGGAACTGTTTTTTACCTGTGCGACATTGTCGATGGTAATAATTGCTCTGTTGTTTGTAGCACGGTTGTTAATTTCTTTGACTAATTGGACATTCGGGCCCGTCTCTCTGCAATCCACGCAGCTCCAGTCTGATAGTTGAGGATCATTGCAATACACTGCGGCTGCGAAATGAAGATAGTATTTGGCCTGGGTCACTGAAGGTGTTTTTAAATTTGACTTCGTCGGCCGCACGATCATGTCATCGTCATAAGTTGACTCTGAGTTTTTGAATACCTGGTTCTCTACAATTTTGATTGGGTTGTAGTCGTCAAGAATAGTGGCGACGCTGCCTAGGCCGATGAACCCTTCTACTTCAGCTGGAACAAGTAGTGCTGCCGCGACGAGGAACCAACTGAATGACGCCATGTTGTCTGAAATTATATTGCACAATATTATTGTCCATCGGCTCGGCTCAAACTTGACGAAAGAGAGCAATTCTGAATCATGTCTTGTCTGCCTTAAATAATGGAAATTGGGGAGAAAATTCCTGTCGAAATTTGCCAGCTAAAGCATTTTTAGGACTATGGCTGAGAATTTCAGAATTTTTGTGATCCAGATATAATCACAACCCCTAAAAATTGAATAGTTTTAAATTCTAAAGTAAAAGTGAGAAATTTGCTTACCGAACTGCTTGCCAGAAAGGAAGAAAGGCAAAAGGCCGTGGCAAAGGATTGCCGAATTGGACAAGGTCATTAAATAGTTTGCACTTATCGTCTAACTCCTTGGTCAAATCCATTCTGGTTGAACAGCACGCTGTTGCGTCATTACGAGTGATAAGCTGTGAAAGTAAAATATATTCGGCTGCCCGCCGCGCTTCTGCTAGCCCGACTTTCCGGATTTTAATTTAGGATTGCAACTTATAATGCACGAAACTTATCCAGCTTTTTCAATCTCAAATTAAATTACAGGTAAGCTAGTCAGCGAAAGTTCATTTTAATGTAGGAGTCGAGCATGAATGATGTTTTTGCTCAATTTCATAAGTTTTGTCAAGATCAGACTTTGAACGAATGTTATTTATTGAAGCCACCGCGAATAATCGCAGTGATTCCAAATTAAGTGGCTAGCGAATTGTACTTGTACTTTGGATCTCAATTAATTGAACAATACGAATACAGGCAGCGCCGTAAACTATGAGGTGGTGTGGGGGTCGTGGCGTGAGTCATGAGATATGATTAAGATTACTACAATAGGTTACAAAAAAATCGGTTTTGTCGGCCTGGCAAATAATGTGTGACTTGGTCATTGCGAATAATAAATGCTTATGCCCATCGTCAAATGGCTGCCAAAAAGATCAATTTGGAATTCGAACCTTCTCTTCTTAAGGCATTTGTTCTTTCAAAATTACACCACCCACAACCGTCTCATATCAGTGAGAATTACTGCTTACTGCTTGAGATTCTCTTGCTATTCAATTTCTCCCATTAATGTTGATAAATACAACAGCTACTGTTTTTGCAAATATTCATCCAAGTTTTTAACATCCAAAAATTTTTTCACCATTGCATTCCCGTTCAAGAGTGTTATGTTGTAGGTAAAGTAGATACAAATGCATGTTACTTTTAGTCACGATTTGATTGCAATTTCAAACTTAGTATTGGAACAGTCCAAGAATTTGAAGTCTAATTTTGAATGAGGGCTATTTTCTGACGCACGCTACCAGAAAAAACTTCACTAAACTCTGACGGCGGCTACGCCGTGCGAGGTTTTCCTAAAAGTGAAAGTTGCTTTCACTTCCAATCTTGATGTACAGACAGATATGCAGCAGGAGAAAGTATTAAGGAAATAAAACTAAGATGGGATGGTTGGATCACGTTATCAAACTAAAAATTTTTAGTACCGAAACCGAAGCTGAAGTTATACTCAAAAATAAACTGTTTCAAATAATATTGTGTATCCTCATTTCAATAATTAAATTCGGCAAAATTTGAATTATTTCGAAAGGAACGAAACAAGGTTTGATAATGAAAGTTGACCCTCACACCTTCAGCTAAATATTACTGTGCATTTGTAATTTGCTTTCATCCTTGATTTGGTATTGCGGTGCTGGTTGAGATTACATTTTATCAATCCTGCTAAGTCGTCAATGTAAAGAGTTGTAACGATTTTTTACAAACAGGATGCTCAACTAAATTGGTGGTCTAAGACCAAGGGAATGGGTAATGGGATTTCACTCACGATTCGATTGGTATAGCTGGGTCTTTTGTTTTTGAGCAAATACTTTTACAAACATCAGCTAGGAATAAAGACAAATTTTGAAGCAACTTTTTTTAATTTTCAACAGTTTACAGTAGTGACTTTACATTAGAAAAAGTGGTGTATTTGTATTTAAAAATAGTTCAATGGAGCCGATAAGAAACTAAGCTAAGCTAAACAATTTTTAGAAGACAAGCTATGAATTAGACACGATGAACTTATGCGGCACAAGTACCACCTGTGGTGCACTTGCCATCTCCAACAATGTATGCCTTGACCATGTCGCTAGCGCTGAGCTTGCAAGTTGGGTTAGGTCCAACGAGATCGTTAGTCTTGTCTCCGTCGAAGTTACCGCAAAGTCCACAGGAAGTGGCACGGTACCGGGAACCAGCGGTGACTGTGGCGTAAGTTCCGGTGTATCCAACGAACACACTCAATTTCTCAGAGAGAACGGCGACGTAGTTGGGATTGATCTTGACAATCCTAAAAAGAGTAAAAACATTGAGTAAGATTTCACATTAGGAATTAATTCTTTCAGAACTCAAGCATTGCATTGTTGTGCTTTGCAAACTTACTTGTAGATTTTCTCCTCTTCTGGGTCAGAGTAAACAGAGTCAGAGATAGGAACGTCCTTGCCGTCAATCTTGACTGTGTCAAGGTTGGTGAGTTCAATCTTGTGCTCTCCGAAGAAAATGGTAGCTCCCTAAACAAATTTAGAAATCGGTTAACACAATTCTGCTAGTTCGGGAAAAAACTTACAGCTCAAGCGATCAATTATATTTTACTCACGACTTTGTCAGCACCAAGTTTTTGACTCAAAACGGCATAACGTGGTTTGTCGTCACAATCAGCGGCAAGAAGTGTTGGGCAGTCAGTCAAAGCAGCATTGTAGGTGAAGTTGTCGAAAGTGATGACTGAGGCTGGGCTGTGCACGCAATATCCTGTAAAAAAAATTCAAACAAATAAAGAAAAATTCTAGTGCAACTTTGTCTTGCAACTAAGAAAGAATTCATAATTCCTTGAACGTACCGAAGAATCCAGACTCGAAAAGGGTGTAGTAGTAAGGAGAGAATCGAGTGAAGACTGGCTTGGGTCTGAGAAATCCTGGAAGTGCTCCCAAGTCGACATTGTGGAAATGTTCTTCCTGTCCTTGAGAACCGTGGAAGTGGACATCCAAGACTGGGTTCCTCTTGCTGGCGCTGACGTCGATTTCAATCTTGCCTTCGGCGTACTCTGGGTCGCTACTGGTGGTGGTCGTGTGGTGAGCGTGGGCGTGAGCGTGGGCGTGAGCAGCGGTTGAGGACTTCTCTTCATCCCAATATGGCAACAAGAAAGCGGCAAGAACGATAGCGGGTTTCCTCCATGTATTGCGGGATTGAATGTCGACCTAAACATACAACAATACAATTTAATTCAAGATGCCAATGAAATGTTGTAACATTTTCGAGGGATTTGTTCAAACCTTGTATTCAAGGGTGATGTTGGATTCACGAAGGTTGGTTTGGTCGATCGCGGCTTGCATACATTCATGAGTGGATGGGACTAATTTTCCTGGCCAGTCTTTGGAGTTGGTTTGTTCCCGGCATTGCTTGAATGGCCAACCTGCTCCTTGAGATTCTTCAATTTGTTCTTGGGATCGGCGAGCCTTGCGGGTAGCCTTGATGAAAGCAGCAGTAGTTGGGCAAGCGTTGGCCTTTCCGCCGGCTGGTTCAGGTCCCCAAACGATTTTGACGGTTCGCTCGAACGTTGGATCATTTTCTCCTTCGTAGCTGAGGAAATCGTTAGCTTTGTTTTGTTGAGCATTAATTTCAGCACAGAGAACTCCGCTCTTTCCGGTCTTCTCATCCTTGGCCAAAAATCGGAGTTTGATCTCACGTTTCTCGGTAATTCCGGTGGTTTGGAGTCCACCAGTGATATCGACGGTGCGGGTAGTTGGCTCTGGTCCACCATATTTGAGGTTGACGGATGATTTGATCTGAATCTTAGATCCGATCTTCTGGTTGGGATCTGGAGTGTAGTTGACACGGACTTGACCTTCAACCTATGTCGACAAGCAGAATCAAACTGTAGACTTGTACATTCGTTTTCAAGTGAAATTCATACGTTCAAATTCTTACCTTTTGCAAGATGGTCTTGGCGGTTTTGTCTTGGACAAAGTAAGCCTTAACTCCACAAGTTTCAGTTCCTGGTGAAAGGAAAAGAGAATCACGCATGTGTTGGATTCCAAGAATAATTCTCCAGGCGAGAAGACCACTGAAATTTTACAAAAATCTAATTGATTGGGATTTCGATTTCAGATTTCAATTCGGAAATATCTGATGCAGATTTCTATTTTACCCAGTGTTCTTGTTGTCTTCACCGAAATACTTGGCCAATTTCTTGAATGTCGCGAGTCTGCTGTGTGCTCTCTCGCAGTCGAAAAATTCAGCTCCGCGCTTAACTCCTTGGAACAGCTTGAATCGGGACTCTGGAATGCCGATTTTACGCTAAAATTTTAAAAGTAAAAAATTTTAATTGAGCGAAAATTTACAGAAAGTACAGCGAATAAGGCGAATATGATTCATCACTTACGCCTGTGCGGAATTCGTCTCCCTTGGTGATACGGGTAATTGGTTGGCAAGTTGGGCAGGAAGCCTTGAGAAGGTCGACGGCTGATTGATCCTTGAGTGGTCCCAAATCGCTCTTGACTTGAGTGAATGCAGTGGCGTGAACCTTAACAATGAATGGGTCTTCTTCAGTTGGGACTTCTGCAGACCAGGTCAAAGAGTATTGTTTCAAGTCAACTCCAAGGACCACATGACGTGGGGCACGAGCACGGTAAGTTCTGACAGCGGTGACGGCATGGAGTGCACCAAAAGCGGGCAAATGATTGTTGACGGTGGAGTACAAGAAAGCGTGAGCCCTGCAGAAATGCGAGAACGATAAGTATCGAATTTCTGAAAAATCCGCAAGAATTCAAACTAAATTGCAGATAAATTACTGGAATCTCATGTCGCTGGTTTGTTGAACGGCAGTTCCAGCCTTTTCGCGGTTGACCTTGACTTTAGCACCAACAATAGCGGCGGCAGAGCTGATGACTGAGACTGGAGTTCCAAAGGCGGTGGGTTCCTCAATGATAATACCTCCTGCCAAGAACATTCGGGCGACATTGAATTCGTAAGCACTCTTCATCTCCTGGAGTTTCTTCAACCCTACATGAGGTCAAGAAAATTGTGTCAAAATTGATCTCAACAATCGCGTGCGAAAAGCGAAATGTTTGGCGATCTAAACTTTTTGTACTTACATTGTGGGATGGTGGTGACAGTCTTTTGATCAGCTCCGTGATAAGCAACAATCTTTCTGTGAACTATGAAAGCCAACTCAATTCTGAGTGGTGTGGCAGATCGTTCGAGAACTCCAATCTTTTCAAAAATACCCTTGACATCATCAAAGTTGATTTGTCCGGTGGTCATAGACATGATGCGGTCAGCGATAGCTTTGCCAACTCCTTCGACGCGGATGAACAGCTATAATTTACATAAAAGTAGACATTTTACAACCGTTCCAGCTTTTTTTATTAGAATAATCTTGCTTTCTACTTACACCCATGAAGTTGGTTCCATAACCGCCGAGAGCACCGTTGAGTCCAATGTAGACAGATGTGGGGAGGGCTGATTCTCCAGATTTCTGGACAGAGATTTGAGTCATTTGACCGAAGTTGTAGTCTTTGTCATAGTAGTCACGGATGTAGTGGCCAGACTTGGTTCTGTCAATTTTGGTTGGGGGGAAATAGGTCAAAACGCTAGCAGCGTGGGCTCCTTGGCTCTTGAGGCATGGACGAGTGGTGTGGGCCAATGACTTGAGGAAGGTGTAGAAGTAGTTCTTGACCTGTTGGCATCGTTCCATCCACATGGAAAGAACCATCAATTGAGCGTTCTTCTCATCAAAGTTGGCCAAATAGATGGTGGCAGCAATGTTACGGAGTTCTGGGTGGTTAGAAGCATCGTAGAAGATTGGGAGAAGAGCCTCCTTGAAGCTGTCATGGTCGATCTTGGCCATTGGCAAAAGTCCAGCAATGGCAGAAACACGGATGGATCGGTCAGCATTGCCATCGACGACGATTGAACGCAATTTGGTAAGTGCGCCTTCGAGTCCAACGTTTCTCAAGAGGTGAACGGCAACGGTACGCTCTTCGAAGTTGTCGGCCTCTGAAAAAATAAAACGCTCGTTTAAATCTTTGTTCGCTAGCGATTCCCAGGGACCGCAACCTCGATTGAGAATTGTGACTCACTGTCGTATTTGTCGGAGTAGATGGTGACATATTTGGTGAGAGAGCCACCAGTGCATCGGTTTTTCTTGCAAACTCGTCCAACCAAAGAAGCAAAAGCCAAGTTGATGAACCGGTTTTGGTGCTTGGTCAAGTCGGATCTGCTCAACAAACCCTGAAAAGAAAGTAGCAAACGTTTTAGAATTAATTTAGAATGATAATGTGTATACAATTTTCCAGACTTCGTTTTTCGGGATTTACTTACTTCGAACTCCTTGAGCAATTTCTCAGTTGGGTTGCGCATAAGGTTGGGGACTTGGCTGACAAGACGAGCAATGAGTCTGGTGTCAGTGCTGGTGGTAAGAACGTCACGAATAAGGAGGGCAGCTGGGCCAGTTCCGGAGAGAACGAGAGAGTCCAAGAAGATTTTCCTGGTGATCGGCAAAAAAATTAAATTATAGAAGTGAACAACTGTTTAGTCATAACCTTTTGAACGGATGAAGTAGAAGTATTCTTACAATTCGATATTCTTGTCATCAGTAGCGGCAGCTGAGAGTGTAGCGTGGATGCCTTTGAGTTGGTCGTAGCTCAAAGAGGAGATGAGGGGCAAAAGCTTGAATGGAGTGGTTGAGTGGAATTTGATCATGTCGGTGAAAACATCGGTGGAGTCGAGAGATTCGGTGAGCTCCGTAATGTATTCTTTGACCTTTGAGACGAGGTTGTTGATTGTTGCATCATCGGTGGCGGCGGCCTTGTAATGGAAGAAATAAGGTCCGGGAACGGTAAGGTCTTGGTCTGGCTTGAACTCATACTCGAAAACGTATCTCAAGTTATCGAAGGATTTTGGGCTGGAGGGATCAGCAATCTTCTTGAGTCCACTGGTCTTCACTTCTGTGAGGGTGAAGGTAGTTCTGGAGAAAGTAATTGAGTTAATTAGTCAGCGTTCTATTTATAAAAAATATTTAGTCAATTTTTAGTAGTTTAGATTTTGTTGTTTCTTACGAGGCATAAGAGTATTGCTTGTGTCCCTTGTGTCCAAAAATGCTGTACACGATACCACCTCCACTCATAACGGATTCGAGGACATTTTCACCGTTGCGGACTCCGGTTTTGTAAACACCCCATCCGGTAGCGTTGTAGGTATCCTGAATTTCGATATTTGTCAATTTAGTAAAATCATTTTGAGGAATACAACACAATTCAATATATTTGTGTGTGCATTTTCTACTCACCCTGGAGTTGTCATCTGGGCAGTAATGGGCAGTACGTCCTGGTTGACGGATTCCAATAACACGGTTTTGACAGTCGATGATGGAACGATATTTGCGAACTTCAAGTTGGCCGTTGTCACCTTTGGTGACTTGATAAGTGGTTGGGCACTCACCATTGATGGTTTTCTGTTATGGAAAGCGAAGAAACAAAAACGTTAGAGAAACCAATTCGACAGAGCAGTTTATGAGATTTTTCTATTTAAATCTTCGAAACTTACCTCGTTAACTTCGTAGTTTGTGTTAGCGGGTTCTTTTTGTTGAACTTGGAGAGCTCCGGCAAGACCTCTTTGGATGTTTCTCGCCCATTCTGGAACGTTTTGACTCAAGACAATACCGTCAACCTGGAAATGACACATTATCATACCGAAAATGAGAAAAATAGCACAGAATCAATTTGGTTTTCAAATATAAAGAAAATAGTCTAATTAAATGCAAGAAATCAATATTGATATAAGAATCAGTTGGCTTAATAAAGGAGAAAATTTGGGACAATTGAAAAAGGGATTTGTGCAGAAAATGCTAACAAACCAAATTAGAAATTATTCCACTTCTCAAAATCTTTATAAAAAAGTATTTTCCACAAATTCTGACTGGCTAGACGGCAGTTTTGAAAAGTGTTCTCAAAATGGTTCTTGTCTTTTCTGACGTTTTGAATCATATCGGCCATGTTTGAAATGACTCAAATACATGTACTTAATTGAGTACTTGTGCAATAAAACATGATAACTTTAATAAAATTAACTAAATTGACATACGAGGTTGTCAGCATTGATCTTGACTTGGAAAGGTTCCAAAAGTGGGTTCAACTCCTGGTAGGACTTGACGTCGTACTGTGGTTGAGGGAAATAACTGAATTCTCCGTTGTAGGCGCCATATTTCAGATCTTCAAGCTGGACCGTGATCAGATTTGGGTTTGGCTTTTGCAAGCGGGCTGTTCCAGAGATGTTAAAAACTGATGCAAAATGAACAAAGTCATCTGAACCAGCAGAAACAGTTGTGTCCAATCTGTAGACGTACTCTTTTCCGGCACCGATGAATGCAGCGGAACCACTGCAAATCACCAAGCCTAAAAACAAACCACAAAAATGTTAAAATCAATTGCATTTATTAAATAATCCCCACCAAAAACGTTTTCCGAAATAAAAATGGCGTCCTGACGCCAATTCCGAGTTTGGCGGCATGCAATTAAATTCAGTATAATATTCAAAATCTGAACTGATGATCAAAGATTTTCATCAAAAAAAAACTCACCAAAGGCGAGGATAGAAGCAAACCACCTCATGTTCAACTAATTAGTCTGACGACTAATCAATCAAAAACTTTAATTTAAAAAATTAAAAGTTCTAGCAGAACAAAAAGTTAGTGCAGCTCACGGTGCTGCTGAAGACAACTGAGACAGAGTCTTGGGAACCCGTGGGCTTTTGTATAAGAATCTTCCTCTCGTCAAGGTCACCGGTCTAAGGTCAATTCGACTACTTTTAGCACAAAAAAAGTGTCATCTTGAAAGAGCATGGAAACAGCAGGATTCAGGACAGGATCCGTTCAATCCCAGTCGTCCCCTTACAGTCCAGAAGATCATCGACGATCCTCCTTTGCACATTGTACGCTTAGAATGTCTTCTCTTCTCAGAAATTTATAAAAAAGATTCTAGTAGGTTCGACTCATTATTTTTTATTTTATGTAATCGGGAATATCAAATCGAGCTGACTTTAGATTAGAAGAGACTCACTCCTTTCCTTTCCCTTCATTCGCTTCACTTGAACCGGGATCATATTTTCCTTTGATGAATTCATCATTCGCATTTGTATTGCAGTAAAGTTGTGGTCATCATTTTGACATTGGATTGCTCAGTGAATTCATTTCAATTCACAACTAACCACCAAACTTTTGTTTGTGTCATACAATGCTGGCATCTTGACTCTGATATAAAGTGCAGCCAAGTCAGTTCTGATTTAGGACAAGGAGGTTTAAACGAGAGTGTTTTAGGTTTTCTTCTGAAATTAGGAAAACAGATTTGCAACTTAATGCATAATCTTGATTTCTTTGACATATCACTTCAAGCTCGACAAGTATAATTCGATGACATACTATCTCTCGTTTACTAGGATTGTCCAATATATGCGCTTAATTTTAGAATGTCTACAATTTAAAACTTGTTGCAATTTAAAAAAAGTAGTTCCAAAATATTTTGCAAAGACCGTATTGACTTGTGAGCATGCAGTACACAGTCCTGTAAATTACTAGAGATATTTTCAACAACATTACATAACGCATCTTTACTTAACTATAATCGTAAGTTATCAGAAATTACTACCAAACGCAGACTTGGGTTAAAAGTTAAGAGTAAACACGTATAATCAAATGTCTCGCTTTTTTAATCTCATGTTGTACTCTTTCTCGCACAGGTTAAGAAATACACAGAAATGGTTTGTAGATTTTTACAACTCTTTCTTGAATTCAAAGTCCATTAGCGCACGCAAGATTCAAAAACTGCAAATTACGACA
>JAQGCM010002389.1:0-11384 GCA_034699705.1 Hymenaphorura dentifera
AAAAGTTTGATCGGTAGGACAACAGAACGACACAACCGTCTCAGTACCAGTTGACTTTAGTCAACCGGAATTGCAAAATGTCCCCTAAAATATCGACGCGATGTCGATAGGTTAAAACGATCTCACACACCCAACTTTGGTTTGGATGTCTTTGTATTAACCTCGCTGACTAAAATAATTTGGCTTTAATGAGAACTTGTGCTGACTTATTGTTCGGATAAATTTGACCTGATTAGCATATTTTGGATTCATTGTTTCATAGCGTCGCAGGACTCCAGAGTGTATTGCCGAGAGCACTGCCAAGGTAATTAATCTAGCCTGATTAGATCACGTCTCAATGTTGTAGTTCCTCTCAGATATCGTAATCTTGTTGTCTGGAATCGCCCATTGACAAATGCAGGGTCAATCAAAATAGCGAAACAACAAAACTCAAAATTGCTTTTTTGCAAGAGCATGAGGAATGGGGATTATAAAAATTCCTAAATACTACACTCGACTCGGCGTATTTTTGTTTGCAACCTAGCAGATGTTTGAGTACGCACCAGTTGATGCTGATTGCTGGTACCTACCTGTGAAATTTAATCTTCAGTATTTCCAGCTATTGTTTTGCACTTGCTTGATTTGAATTTCATACTTTCTTGAAAATAACAATTGCATGCCTATGCAAAACATGTTCTTAACCGTACGATACATTTTATTTTGTGAACACGTTTCGTATTGGTTGAAACACGTTTATCGCATATGTGATCGTCAATTTATTTGCGTTGTAACCTCCTTATTATAGGCTTTCCTATTATTGAACGTTTATTTATTTAGATTTAAGAGCAGAGATTGAACTTTGTGGTGATGACAAATAAAAACTATTCATCGGATATTTGATTGAGTCGGGACGACAAGTTCTCAGGTTGACCGCCCCATTACATTGTTTCAATGATTTCATGAATATTTTTGGTTTTGGAATAGGTCGAACTGCTCTGCAAAAACGTATTATGGCTCTTTTAAGGAACATTGAGCACTGCACAACAGGAGTTCTTCAGGTATTGTTGTACCCATTAAACGATATCTTAACGTATCTTTTGAACATCATCGAAGTTCTTAAGTCAAAAGCATGCTGCATTTTTAATTTCTGAAATATATTTCGCTGTTAAATATTGTAAACGGTTAACTAAGACAAAGATCAGTAGTCCGCAATGCGTAATTGTAAACTTAGATACAAATTCTGTGTAACTAGGCATGGGAAGAAAGTTTTATGAATTGGGAATCCAGCACCAAGCATTTTCTTCAGTACCCAAAAGGAAAAACCTCAGGTTCAGATGAAAGTGGTCCAAGCATAAGTGAATTTCATCATCGCGGCAAAAGACGAGCGTCACATCACTCGTCCGATCATGACCTAGAAGTAAGAAATGCAAATGAACCATCTTAGTCTAATTTTTGCGAAATAATAATAACTTTAGAATAATTAGAATAATTACATTTTGAAGAGAATTTGGGTGGGTTTTCTAAAATTTATTTGTAAGTATGCTGAGCACTTCCTGTTCCATACTCTCTTGTTCTATCTCAGAATATTACACGAAAAGTCTGAAAGCAGAGAAATCAGTATTGTGACATATTTTGCTTTCAAACAGTAATGGTGGCATTTGAAAATATTGGCCAGCAGTTATACAGAAATTGCCCGTGTTAACATTCCTTTTGATAAGCTAGTTGTGGAATACCTCAAAGAGAGACTTAATACGATGTTTAATTGATATGAAGGAGCAAATTAACGAGTGGACAAATATGACGGGATTTCTCTGCGCCTTGGGCGGAGTATGCTTGCAGCGTAAGAGTCCGGCAAGGATTCCAATGCCCTCTGCTTCCATCTTGTCTTTGGATTCCCGCAAACCCAGCGTTTTAACATCTCAGGACATGCAATATTGTCCGGTCACACAGTAAGATCCTTAATATGTGTTATCTTTGCTTACAATCAATACAATCGGAACACGCATTATTTGAATAGCAACTTTCTGCTGTGCCCTTCACTACCAATTTTACCAATTAATGTGATTTCAGAATTACAAATTCCAAGATCCTAAGTTTTCTTAATAATTACTTATTTAGGATTTGGAATATATCTTCCTACGAGAGATTTTTCAAAAGAAATGCACATCAGCGAATAACTCGAAGAGAAAAATTGGTTGGCCAAAAATGAAATTATTTCCTCTAAATACATATATGTGCCTTCGCCTTGGAGTTCAAAACACTTTTACAACTTCAATTTTTTTTATGGTTTGTTATAGTCACCAGAAGTATAGCATTCACAATAGGATCAGAGAATCACCCATTTCAACTTGTCTACACCACTTTTAAAAAATAATTTCGGCTGCCTGTCTAGTCAGCTTTGCATATCACTTTTCACTTCTTCATTAACTGATATCTTACTGATCTCAGATATTTCTTCGAAAGTCGAAACAGAAATGCGGCGGAGATCCCTTGTATATCCATTACTTGGATCGTTGTTTTGAAACCATGTCGCATACCCTGACATAATCTGGAACAAAAATATTCTAGTTCGCAGTAAAAAACCTTTAGTAGCCCTTGACACTTTCTGCCTTTGTTCAGCCATAAGCAGTCTTTACGTCTATCGGGTGCATAATTTTTTTTAAGGTCAAATTTTTTCTATAGAGTTTTATTCACTCTATTTTCTGAAGACCCAATCTACCTGCAATTTTTTGAACATTGAACCGTCTGTCTCTGTCAAACATTCTGCCCAAGTGAACAATTTGCATTGGCAGTCATCGGGAGACCCGGATGATTTTGACAACCGAACGAAATCCGACCACAATGAAACTGAACTGCCAACTTCTGACATGACCGCTCGATAAAGCCTGCTATACGTGGAGGACACTGATTACATTTTTGTCAATTTCGTTCAAGGACTTTCCTTCCCGGCAAAAAAAAAACCATAACAAGCTTCGATACCCAAAACTTCGTTTTTTCGTGACATGTACCGATTTTTCTGCCAACCTTTCTCCTGATGTAAAGGGATGACATAGAACAATAAAATTTGGCATCCAATCTTATAATTGCACGAGGAATTCGCAAAAAATATTACTTCACTTCCAAGAATTCTCTAACGTATCGATGTGCATGACTTATTAATCCTGCCTCGTACAATCTAATTGTAAACATTAGAGTCCAAAAGGGAAGAAATTAATGGAAAGGAGTAATGAAATATTTATGTTTTGGTCATTTAGGTTTGTGGGACAACTGTTGAGATTACTAGTTTGTTCAAACGAGAAATTTGGGGCACAAATTCAGAAAAATGTGAAAGAATTAGTCGGCCACGAAATGGCCCCTGCATTGTTCCCGATACTGTTTGACCAGATAAAAGTAATTGTAGAAAAGTTCTTTGATCAACAGGGTCAGGTGAGCTAGTTCAGACGAATTATGTTTTTATGCTAATGTATGACACGCGAATATATGCATATGAGGTCCACTCTTGTTCAGTGTATTTGAAGTTTTATGCACTTTTTTCAGGTGATAGTTACCGAAATTAATACTCAGTTCATAGAGCACATAATATTTATCATGAAAAATGTTTTGGATAATAAAATGGACCAGCCATCTGAACATTTGGGAGCAACTAGTATCGAAGGGATGATGCTAGCAACAGTGAGGTAATACCATTTTTACTTGTCAACTTGGCTGCATGTTAAGTTTTTTCAATTCCCACCAACGATTATGTACCTCTTTGGTAGCATAACTTTATTGCCGAAACTGTGCTCAGTTCTAAACAAATGTGCAGATTCTAAACTGTTGATTTAAAAATGAGGTGATCCTTTCTAGAATTAGCGCCATCTGAGTCGCAAAAGTTCTTGATTTCCGAAATTCTTTAAGCCGATTTTCTGTGTGGATTTTGTTGGAGTAATTGTTTAACGAACTGAAGTTAATTGTAGTATTTCTTAATAGATATGTTAGACACATTGATATGACGGTTCATGCTCTACACATTCGAACCAAGCTTTGTCAACTAGTTGAAGCTATCATGGCTCGGAGGGACGATTTGGCTTTCAGACAAGAAATGAAATTTCGTAACAAACTAGTTGAATACCTTACGGATTGGGTTATGGGTACTTCACACCAAATTGCTCCTCCCACCCAAGGGGATGTGACTTTAATAACTCGTGAGCTGGATCAGGTAAAAGTTGTTCTCTGATAATTATAATAACTGGTTGGAAGTAGGAACTAATTAGCTTTCAAAATCCGAGATTATTAAATTTTTCCCTTATTCAGGCTTGCATGGAAGCCGTTGCAGCTTTACTTCGTGGCTTGCCCCTTCAACCAGAAGAATCTGATAGAGGAGATCTCATGGAAGCGAAGTCACAATTATTCTTGAAGTGCGATGTTGTACTGATAAGCTTGCAATCATTATTGTAAAATTGTTTTGTGATCTTCATTGAAAGAGTGATTTGATGCAGGTATTTCACTTTATTCAAAAATCTTTTAAACGAGTGCACTGAAGGACAAGAGTTAGAGCAAAAAGGACCCAAAGCAGCACATGCCTCAAAGTTGAATTTGCTGAGGAATTCTACGATTCAGGCGATGTCGAATTTGTTGAGTGCAAACATTGATTCCGGCTTGATGCATTCCATCTCACTAGGCTATCATCCAGACCTGCAAACTCGTGCAGCATTTATGGAGGTTCTAATTTTGATTTTAAACATTCTTTGATGTATCATCAAATAAAAAAGAAATCCTTGAATATGACAGCAATTTCTAGCTTTATAATGTATGAATGGTTACAATATAATTGAATTCAATTTTGTACAGGTCCTAACAAAAATACTACAGCAGGGTACTGAGTTTGATACTTTGGCAGAAACCGTTCTGGCAGACCGATTTGAACAGTTAGTACAACTGGTTACCATGATTGGGGATAAAGGTGCCTTATGCAATATACTAGAAATTTATCTTGTTCTATTATTTATTTTGTTTTTATTTTGAAGTGTGAGTTTATTGATCATTGAGAGACAAGAACAAATTAATGTTTTACCAATTTCTGTTGCCTTGCGCTTCCAGGTGAACTACCAATTGCGATGGCATTAGCAACTGTGGTAACATTTGGCCAGATGGTACGTGGAGGTGTAATACACCTCAGCCAGACTTAACCAGTCATAATTTCTATATACAAATGTTTACTGAATACTGGAAATAGAATTTCACCTTATAATAATTCAATGTTTGCTTCTATATGGTTGAATTTCAGGATGAATTGGCTCGAGTTCTTGTGACATTGTTTGACGCGAAGCATTTACTGTCTCCTTTGCTTTGGAACATGTTTTACCGAGAGGTTGAAGCGTCGGACTGCATGCAAACTTTGTTTCGTGGAAACTCATTAGCCTCTAAAATAATGGCGTTTTGTTTCAAAATTTACGGGGCGTCCTATTTGCAAAGTCTCCTTGAACCCTTAATCCGACCTTTACTTTCTGAGGGGAATTTTTCGTTCGAAGTGGATGCTGCGAGACTCGACAGCAACGAGGATATGGAACAAAATCGACAAAATCTGGTCGCCCTCACTCAGAAAGTTTTTGAAGTCATCACTGGCTCAGCTGAAAGGTAAGCTTACGTTCTGCTCTTTCAGGGTTCGGTTGGTGTGATTTTCGGAATCATGGCAATTGAATACTATTGTGATGATAATTCAATGAATTTTTCGGGGTTTACTTTCAGGTTTCCGCCCCAGCTACGTAGTATGTGCCATTGCCTGTACCAAGTATTGAGTAAACGATTTCCTCAATTTCCTCAGAATAACATGGGGGCAGTCGGAACAGTCATATTTTTGCGTTTCATAAACCCAGCTATAGTCAGTCCTTGCGAAAGTGGAATAATTGATCGACAGCCTCCACAGAAAATTAAGCGTGGGCTCATGCTTGTTTCTAAAATACTTCAGAACATTGCTAATCACGTTGAATTTTCCAAGGAACAACACATGCTAACCTTTAATGATTTTGTCCGAGGAAACTTTGAGGAAGGTCGCAGATTTTTTGTACAGATTGCTTCCGACTGTGAAACACTGGAACCAGGTAATGATCGCAAGTTAAGATTGAACCAGCATCATCACATCTACAAAGATTTGAAATGCGAAAACAATTGTTTTCCAATGCCAGCGGGATCTCATTGTTTGTCATTCGTGAGCGATGCAAACGTTGTTGCACTGCACAGATTACTATGGACTCACCAGGAGCGAATAGGTGACTATTTGTCCTCGTCAAGGGACCATAAAGCTGTGGGGCGGCGGCCATTCGATAAAATGGCTACGCTTTTGGCTTACCTTGGACCACCAGAGCATAAACCTGTCGATTCACAGTAAGTTCTAAATGTAATTATTTAGTTTAGTAAGAGAATGATAAAGGAAATTGGAGAAATTGTTCTAAACTATAATGTTGAGTTTGCAAATGCTGGACTTGGAAAAAGTAATAGTTCTGACGCGTTTTTATATTTGCAAATCGAATTCATTTATAGTTTGCTCTTCTCATCCTATACGCGATGGAGTTCGATGGACATGACTTCAACTAAATTCGAGGAGATTATGTCAAAACACAATATGCACGAAAAAGACGAGTTCAAATCGATTAAATCCTTAAATATATTCTATCAAGCCGGGACATCTAAATCCGGAAATCCAGTATTCTACTATGTTGCCAGAAGATACAAGTAATAATAATACATGTGCACGCTCTATAAATTGTACAGCAACTCAAGGGTTATTTGTTGTTAGCGCGATGGGATCCACCTCTGCATTTAATTCTAGACAAAGTAAAAAATTCCAATAACTTTATTTCTATCACCAGGTAGCCACTAATTTTGAACAAATCCGTATTGCTAATAGAAAATATCCCTTGAGTTGCAATGGCATAATCAATATCTAACTTTTGTAATATTTTATAGGATTGCAGAAACAAATGGCGATCTTTTAATCTACCATGTTATACTCACTCTAAAACCATTCTGTCATAAGCCATTCGAGTTGGTTGTAGATTTTACACATACTTGTTCCGACAATCGCTTTCGCACTGAATATCTGCAAAAGTGGTTCGTAGTTATGCCTGAAGTCGCTTACGACAATCTCTTTGCTGCTTACATATACAACTGCAACTCTTGGGTCCGTGAGTACACAAAGTATCACGATAGAATCTTAGCTCCACTCAAGGTAATGTTCAAATAAGTTAATTGTGTGGGGAAGTAGTTTGTTCATGACGGGTACTTCGTTTATGTAGGGAAATCGCAAAATTTCCTTCCTAGACTCGGCATTACGTTTGGCGGATTTTGTGGATGCAGATCAGCAAAAGTTACCAGGAGCAACTTTATCGTTGGACGAAGATTTAAAAGTTTTCTACAATGCCCTAAAATTATCTCACAAAGACACGAAAGTTACCATAAAAGTTGGCCCCAGTGCCATTCAAATTACTTCTGCAGAAAAGACGAAGGTGCTATCCCATTCCGTGCTACTCAACGACGTTTATTACGCATCAGAAATAGAAGAAGTTTGTTTAGTAGATGACAATCAATTCACTCTGACAATCGCGAATGAGTCAGGGCCGCTTTCTTTCATTCACAATGATTGTGATTCTATTGTTCAAGCCGTCATCCATATAAGAAATCGCTGGGAGCTCTCGCAACCGGTTAGTTTTTGCATGTGGTTTAAGTTGGGGTAATGCGGGATTACTGCGATCTGAGTACTTTGACCGTAGTACAAGTCAATCCGTATCCGTCCGTAATCAAAAGCCTTTGAAGTCAATGTAATCCAGTGGGAATTTGTTTGGCTTTCTGTATTTTGCTGGTGTTTTCTTGACCTCATCTTCTATGAGTAGCCTCAAAAAAACCTAATGAATGTGGATATTTCAGGATTCGGTAACAGTACATCAGAAGATCCGACCGAAGGATGTTCCAGGTACCTTATTGAATATGGCTCTCCTAAATCTAGGATCGTCGGATCCAAATTTGAGGACTGCAGCGTACAACCAGTTGTGTGCTTTGACTGCAACATTTGATCTCAAAATAGAGGTAGATTTTCAACTCATCAGAAAATAGAATCATGCGATATTTTAAAAACACTGCTAAACGTGTATGTTGTCGGCCTATTATTAAAAGTGTGACTTTTGGCATTTTGATATCATGTAGGGACAACTTTTGGAGACTTGGGGTTTGTGCATTCCATCAAATAACACTTTGTTCATTAAAAGTGTATCGGAGAAACTTGCTTATAATGAGCCAAGGCTGACGCTCGAATTTCTTGAAGAATGTATTCACGGGTAATATCAATACATCAATCTCTCTCAAATTCCAGAAATGATAAAGTTCCTAAAATTTCATCGTGTTCGTGTATCGAAATTTCGATGGACGATTTTGATTCCACAAAACCCACCAGGAATTTAGCATATTGTAGAATATATTAGTCCCAAATATTCACAAAACGTAGTCGTAAAGAAGTATTCCCTAAATCTAAACCTGCTGTTTCAGGAAGCACAGCGTCAACAAACCCCAAAATTGTCCACTTTAAACCCAAACCGATATATTTGCAAAGCAAACTACGGAACCTTTACAAATAAAATAAATCGTGTCCAAACCAAAATATTTAGTTAACAGTCAATCACTAGTTTGCAAAGAAGAACAGTTATTAAAATTGAGTGAACATTTCTCGTTCTCAGGTTCAGTGCTTCTTCTATTGAATTGAAGCATTTGTGTCTGGAGTACATTACGCCTTGGCTTCCCAACCTTGTGAAGTTCTGCAAGCATTCAGATGACGCTAAACGCCAGAAAGTTGCTATGATATTGGATAAACTGATTACGCTGACTATTGAAGAGGTTGAAATGTACCCTTCGATCCAAGCTAAGATTTGGGGATCCCTTGGTCAAGTTCCGGACTTGATCGACATGGTATTAGACAGCTTCATCAAACGGAGCGTTACTGGTGGGCTAGGATCGCCACAGGCAGAAATCATGGCAGATACAGCTGTTGCCCTTGCATCTGCTAACGTTCAGTTGGTGGCCCGCAAGGTACGTAGGGAAAAACAGAACTACCATACCACTAATTTTTATGAACAAAGGCAGAATATCCTTTTAGAATTAGAATAGCTCATACAGTACTACATAGACACTTAAAGAATTGGGAATAAGATATCCTTATGTTTCAGGTCATAACTCGGCTATGTCGCGTTTTGGAGAAAACGTGTACTTCTCCAGTTGCAACATTGGAGCAACATTTGATGTGGGATGACATTGCCATTCTAGCTCGATATTTATTGATGTTATCGTTTAACAATTGTCTGGACGTTGCACATCACCTTCCTCTTCTTGTCCATGTAGTGTGCTTTTTAGTGTGTACTGGTTCCTTGTCAATGAGGGCGTCAACACACGGTCTCGTCATAAATATCATTCATTCCCTTTGTACCTGTACTCAACCTCAATTTTCTGGTGAGCAATTTTTTTCTAAGTGGGAACTATTCGAAAATGCCAGAGAAATTTGTTTCTGAGATGATGTCCTGGCGATGGAATGGGCATTTGTTCCGCGGTAGGTTAATTTTTCTATTTATTACAGAGGAAGCCCACCGCCTTTTAAGGCTTAGTTTGGATGAATTTTCGCTTCCAAAATTTTATTTACTTTTTGGAATCAGCAAAGTGAAATCTGCCGCGGTAACTGCATTTAGATCTTCTTATCGACATGCTGGCGATCGCTGGCTGGGACATTTCTCACCGTCCGATAAAGAAAGGCTTGCTCTTACATCTCTTGAAGTGATAGCAGATGCGTTATTGGAAATTGTAGAGGTAAATTGACGATCCTCCTAATTGATCTCCGATTGATCATAGAGGTCTGACTTTTCTAAAAAAAAAATACGTTGTTTATTACTAGGCGTGTATGAAAGACATTCCAGACTGCGATTGGCTTCAAAGTTGGACAAATCTTGCAAAAAGTTTTGCTTTTCGCTACAATCCTGCGGTTCAACCAAGGGCTCTGATTGTTTTCGGTTGCATAAGTAAAACCATTCAAGATCAAGACATCAAGCAGCTCCTTCGTATACTTGTGAAAGCCCTGGAAAGCTTTAGCGATGTCGTGTTAATTGAAGCAATTGTTATGTGTTTAACTCGTTTGCTTCCACTTCTCAGACCAGTAAGAACTCCCCGTCTTGTCAAGGGATAGGGTTGAATTCACTATATTTTGATTTTATTTGTAATACAGGAGAGCCCAATTCACCGAATGATATTTTGGGTTGCAATATCCGTATTGCAGCTTGATGAGGTATCCCTGTACGCATCAGGATTGGCACTTTTAGAACAGAATCTCCATACATTGGATTCCCAGGGCCTCTTCGAGGTTAAAAGTCTGGATCACATAATGATGAGCACACGAGAACCACTTGAATGGCATTTTAAGCAATTGGACCACGCCGTTGGATTGTCTTTCAAAAGTAATGTTGACTTATGATTTGAATAGCTGTGATATATTTTATAGTTTAAACCCACATTATATTTCCGAGTCGAATCTTTGTTTTTACAATGATCCTGTTTTTTCATCCTTCAACATTACCTTGTTTATTATTTGCAGCAAATTTTCAATTTGCACTGGTTGGGCACTTGCTGAAAGGTTTCCGTCATCCGACTCCGACCACAGTTTCGCGTACAACAAGAATTCTTACAATGCTGCTAGGAATTGTTGGGAAATCTACCAACAAAGACAAATTCGAAGTGACGAAAGAAAGCGTTGCATACTTGGCAGGTACGCGTGAGATGTTTTATCGTCTCGACTTAGCTAAATAATTCAGCTTACCTGCAATTAAGTAGAAGTACGTAAAATAAAATGTAATTATTCTTCGTAGCTTTGGTTTCTGTATCGGAGGAAGTAAGAAGTAGATGTCATGTTTGTCGCAATCTGTCTCGACATTTGGAACTGTCCAATGAAAATATGACCTGGGGACCTAAATCACCAACCAATCGTCGTCAGAAATCCTGGGATCTGCTTGACCAAACACGTCTAAATCAATTGCAACGCCAATCGGTGAAGCAAATTGTTGTACAACAAGTAAGTGTTTTCCTGAATGATTACGCAATTCATGTACAACGTATGTATCTCCAAGAATCGTATGCTTTTTATAATTTCATTTGTATATTCATTAAAATCTGGGAAACAATTCTCCAGAACTTGAGAAGCCCACATTACATGATCTAGCACCCCTATATAATATCAATGATTAGTGAATTCTTAACCATCCGCGAGCTACCACTGATATGTTACATATATCAATATCAATAATAGTGTGAAGTAGTAAGGGAGGGATAGAGTTAAAGGAGTTGTGATGTAGTAATTGAGTGATTAAAGTTAAAGGGATGCTACGGAAGGACATAGGTCCTGC
>JAQGCM010002390.1:0-11372 GCA_034699705.1 Hymenaphorura dentifera
TCTTCTTCTGCTCCGTTGTGGCTGTTGAAGGGAGGGAATGGGAGGACTTGAGGGGTCTCAGTGCTCCTCTCGTTACACAAGCTTGTGCGCAATTTTGTTGAGTTGGGTTAGGATTTGGTCTAGGAATGACTGCAATTTTGGTTGGTTGTGCACAAACTTACAAGACTGTAAATTGTTCAATCACATCACAAGTCAGGCTGGGTTTTCCACACATTTATTTTTCATCGGTTTTATTTACGTATTTTCAAAATAAATGTACAACAATGTACCACAATACAAGAACTGGACATAGAGCCGAGCTATGTACAAACTAATTTATTATGTAATGTGGACTTACATTAAAATAATGTTTGTATACATGTTTTCATGCGGTTAAGTCCCTAGTTCCGGGCAAGCACTAGAATAGCTTACTCTAAAAAAATATCTGCCGAAAATTTCACATTCACTTTGATTTTTTTAAATTAACATTTACTAGTTTGTCACATTGATTTACCTACCTTGCTGCGGTTTTATAATCTAGACCAAAGTGTTTTGTTTCCCCAACTCACAATACCGTACGTTAGTGCTAGTTTACCTAACTAGGACTTAAATGTGGTTAACGTAGTGGTATTTACTACTAGTTTGCCGAAACCACGTTGGAACCTGTGTTTTGTTTTATTTCTCAAAACCAATATAATGCACTTAACCAATTATTACACACACGGAAGGTACTTTTATAGGTACACAATGAATGCCACAAGAAAGGCATGTTTAGCACAATCCGAATGCGTCGCTAACAAAATTCTTTAAGTAACTTCTGCACGAAAATTACAACAGATACAGTTTTTGCAGGATTTGAGATAAAATGTTCAATTCTCTGCCTCGCTGTAAAAAAGAAATCTTAGCAAACACTAATGTTGTCCAGGTGTAATTTTGCATAAAATGCACTATATTTCGGGTTCAGCGAGTCAAACAGGATAGCCAAAGTGGGTTACAAGTTTCAGGATATGTGCTGTGCCGGCATATGCGTTCCGCATCCGTGTCATACCTAATGCGCCACTGACAAATTCTTGTAACAAATTCTACTGATATTATAAAATAGATAAGGGTCAACAGCTCTAAATCAACTGAAATCCGAATTCGTATCCGTATCGTAGTCAACCTAATTCGCCAGCAACAAAATTGTGCACAGTATTAGAAAACACGCAATGGTCTTGATGTTAAAAAAAAGCAATTTCAACAAGCACTAATGTTGTCCACCAGTGATTTTGAATAGAATGCACCAGACTCTGGGAGTAAATAATTTGGAGTTGTGGGATATTTCGGTGAACTGAATGAAGTGCTGAGGAGACAAACGTCATGAACCCTTGAGCGAGGTGTAGCAGTAGCACTCGTCATATCCGTATCCGTATCTTGTGTCAATTGATGTTTCTCAGTTTGTATGATGTAGTTTGGACTTTTGTCTCCGCTCCGAGTATTACGTTTATTTCGACTTCCGCACGGGTTCCACCTAATTACTCTGATGATCAGTTCGAGTCGTGTGAGACCTCAGGTCGTCGCGTGCTGACCTTTATATTCAATAAATGAAAGGAAATAGGTTACACATTAGGTTAAGTTTGGAGACAGGATTATCTGAAGTTTTAGTGAATTTCGACTAAACTGATTGTACATATTTCTGGTTCGGAATTAATAGCACGATTGTCTACAAAAATGAGATCTAATGGAGAAACTAACGCAACTTTCTTCTCAAGCTGGGCAAACAATTTCGGGCTGAGAAGAACTTGATGGTCTGGAATTTAAGGGAGTAGCTTAGAACAGGAGGGAAAGAATAAAAGCCATCTACCTGTGATGCAATTTTGAAGAGATGTGATTCAACGGCACCCATATATTTTCAGAGTATGCCTCCGACCTCCATTGACTCCATTTCATCCGTAGTGTTGAGCGTACTTCACCATTGAGTAAACAATAAAGAATTGAAAAAAAGAACCCCTGAAATTACAAATGAACGATCACTTCATTCCTTAGAACTTTGGAAATCAACGAATGTGCATTTGAAGAATGGGCGTATATTTTATAAGAACAGGAATGGAATTCGATGGTACGTTGTTAGTTTGATTTTGAAATTATTCTGCAAAGAAAATATTCAATCCTTCCGCCCGACCAAAAAGTCAATCAGTTCTTCAGCCAAAGTTTTGCTCGTTAACAAAGATAAAAGTTTTGAATGGATGAGTGCTTCATTGTTGTAAGTGACATATTTGACTTGACATTTGAATTTGAAATTCGATCGGGCTCACCTTATACAAACTGATTCAAGGACGTTCAAGTGGGAAATTCGTGTTGGAACACTGGGTGAGGTCTGTTCATGTTGAATTTTTGGATGGATTAATGTACCAAGTAGCATCAGATGTACAGGTTTCGAATGCTGAGTGATCCCTGCAGAAAAGTTGAAAACATTCAAGTCGACATTCCACCCGTTTAATCTTAAAGTTAAGTTAATTCTGAATCTAACAACGGCGATGTTTGTAGTACGTAGAAGTTTGATTTAATGGTCGGAAACACAAACGATTCCTAGGCGGCAGATAACCATGTATATTTCCGAGAGTAGAGTTGCGTTTGTGCTAAATTTAACCCAACAAATGCAGTAGTCGTCAGTCCCAATTCCCGACGGAATCTGTGAAAGCTAGTCTATAAAATTTAACCTAGTCCTTGATTGTTTGCTTGACATTCCTTGAGTTGACTTCTGCTGCGTTAATCCTCTGGATTTAGGAAAAGATCGAAATTGAAAGAATACACTTTGAATTATTCATCGTCTCCAGTGACTAGTGTAGTGTAAATCATCAGAGTCGCTTGAATGGTATTCCTCAGGGAAGACCTGTAGACCAGGAAAAATCAAGGCCCTCGCTCGACCCTTTTAAAGAATACCGATTTAAAGTAGAATCAGATGGGCGGCAAGGGTTCTGAAGTCAGGAGAAAAGTTATTGTAGATTTCGAATTGGGATTGGAAACTTACTAGTTACTACTGATGGCCACATTTTATACATGCTAGTGGTGAATACCGATTATATGAAACATTTAACCGAATATTTTCTCTTTATCCCATTTGAGTCTGTATTACAGATTTCGGGTTTCCATTAATGTATTCTATTTTGCCGAATTCCAAAATAGGACGGATGAAAATCGAAAGATAAAAAAACGCGTCTCATTATGCGATCTCTAATGCTTTATATCAAAAAAGCTTCTTAGGTACATTGATATTCACTCCGTGAACATGGTTTGGGCAAGGCTGACTATAAGTTTCATTTGGAACTCCTTTCTTCCAACATATAGAACATATTAAAAATGAATATTTTCATTACGACGGTTCCTGCTGCGAAAAAATTTGTGGTCTGAACAAAAAATGATTAAAACCTCAACCCATCCCAGATTGGAGGACAAAAACCTGGTAAAAAGTTAAAGGAAGCAGAATCTCAATTAATTTATAGAAGAGGTCTTTTATAAACGCACGGAGAAGTTGCTTCTAGGACATACCCTTTTAGAGTTTCTTCTCTTTCCTGTTTAATTTGGAGCAAGCATTCGGTTTCCGTTTGGTTCTGAATTAGCTTGAAGCGAACCAAATATTATGTTGGGTCTTGACAAATTCCTCACTCTCGCTTCTGTTCTCCATTCTGTGATTGCAAGCCTTAATTTTTAATACAGCGACATTTGAACATAAAACTAGATAAAAGTTCGACATTGAAATTTCAAATTTTGATTCGATTGTGCGACGATGACATTATAGCTTTATCAAAATTAGTTTGTTCAAAATTTAATAGTTCAGATTTTTTTTGATACGTCATGCGCATTATTAAAATTATATTTCCTTTCAAATTGGATCTAAGTAAAATAAAATGCAGAGTTTTAATATTTGCACAAATTTCGATTTATTGAAGAGTACAAAATAGTGGATCCCTCGTTGGGGGTGTGGCTTGTTTGGATTGTTGTAATTTGAGCTTGAATTGAATTGACAAATTGTTCGCTTTCATTATATCCACACAGAGCATAAACATTGCTATTTTTGTTTGGATCGAAACAAAACAAATAAAAAATTAATCGATCTAGACATAATTTTGCTAAACACTGGATGAGAACTGCAATTGTATCAATTTCTGGAAATAACCTAATCAGTTGAGTCAATATGAGTTTGTGGAGTGGAGTGCGAGTGCTCCGGAAATGCCAAAAATTTGATTATTGATAAAGGAATGATTGCTGTCGGCAATCTCCCTGCACTTACAAGCAGGGATGTGGAAATTCCACTAAAATGACCACAAAATTAAATTCGTAGAATTTTTGTGTAATTGACTACGCAATGTTGCTTTGGTCGCCAAGTTGTGTTGGAGGAGAAAGTAAACTTTCACCCAAGTGCATTTGCCCTGCCGGTTGCAAAATTATCTTGCTAATTCATTCTCGAAATTACGAAAGTCTAACTACTCAATACTGAAGTATTTCACTGAAAAGTGCAAAATACGCAAAAATCCTAAAAACGGCCTGCTAGATTTTCTTTTGGATTAAACGAAAAAATTCCTTGATCCTTCATCGTCCTTTGCCTTTCTTGGAAAGACAAAAATGTGGAGACTATGCACTTGTGTAATTCACACGCATTCAAGAGAGAGAAAAAGGAAACCAAAACTTGATCTCTGCCGTTAGGAAGTCGAGCTAAACATTCGCGAGCTGTTGCTAATATTCACAAAAGCATGATTTTGTTTCCAAAACTTCACTTTGTTCGGTTCAGCGCTTACATTATGCATTGGAATCTCTCCAATATGCGGTTGCAAAATCTTTGCTGAAATCGGCATCTTCCAGTTTTTGCTAAAGTTTTTGATATCAATTTTCGTGCTGATCCGCCAAGTTTGTGAGGACTAACATACAATATACGTTGCGACTTAGAATACTTTAGATGTTTGATGAAAGGGAATTGAAAATTGGCGTGTTAAGTTATGAGTTTGAAAATTTGTGAGAAAAAAGCAATTCTGCATTATGTAAGACTGCATAATGTTTCAAATGTGCAAATTAAGGTACCTGATACGGGAACAGCTGTTGACAGTAGTTGATTTTACATTTTAGATGTAACGAAACCCACATTGTTGAATTTACTTCAGATTTGCCATCCAAGTGGATTCGCTAATCTTAAACAAATATCGATATTTATTGGTGAATGGGTTTGCTTAGAACGCAATCAAATAACTTCATGAATTTTAGTGATGGTAGTTGAAACAACAGATAATTTGGCGCGACTTGGATTTATGGATGAGGCTGGTTGTTGTTGTTCACTACATGTGAAATAGTTTTGATTTTGAACCAACCATGTAACGGCTACAGTTTCTATGTAATTGATTTGTTTTTCTTCGTAAGCACGTCTGCTACATAATTTTGCAAATTTGCAATATAATTTTGCTACTACAACTACTGCAAAAAATTCTACGGATCAAATATAATAATTTTACGAAAGCCTTACTCAGCTGCCTAATAATTTGGAAATAACAAAATGGATTTACAATAAAAATCTGGGCCGTGGCACTTGCCTTGGAATACTTGCGTTTTGTTAAACAATTTACTGACTTGTTTCATTTCATCTCATGAATGCAGAGCTCAGCAGTCATAAGTTTAGCACTAATCTCACAAGGTTCGAACGCATTTACTGTATTTGCAGGCATTTGAGCTGCAGTTTTTGAACGAGTAACTTCATTTCACTTTATAAATTGATACTACATGCAAATGCAAAAATACCAGTTAATTCAGCAGCATGCAGAAGACATACTTCATTTCGGATCCTTGACTGGACACTAAAATCGCGTAATACCTAAGTTATACCAATGGAATGTTGTTATTAGGATGCACAATATAAATACATTTGCTGTGCAACTATAAGTTGGTATTCTTGACATCCAATCATGCAAGATCTTAATGTAAGGAGTAAGCCTATTTTATTTCATCTAATTAGTTCAAAACTGGCTATCTCCAAGAAATTAAATTATTTCCTCTAATCTGCCAGCTAAGGTTGCAATTTATAGAACACAGCTCAATTGTAAATATTATTAAAAAATTCAAATTTCTCCGCTTCAATGAGTTTGACCTGGTTTTGACTAACTCGTCACGACTTGTAAAATAGAATTCTTGAATGGAATTAGTAGCCTTCAGTCAAGGCTCAAAAAGAGTGGAACTGTTTCAATCAGAAATGAGAATTATGTAGTGAGCTCAATGAAATGAAATTTGAATCCAGGAGGTAGCGCGGTAGCGGGGAGACACAAAAAAGGTTCAATTGTAATCTCCATCAGAAAATTTTCTGATTACTTTTTGGAGCAATGAAAATGTTGTCATTTGAAATTAAAAGTTGTCAGAAAAGGTAAAGGTGTTTGATTGAAACCAGGCATAGCTGATATTAGCAGACAACAAATGAGTTTTTGTGCAGACAAATGTAAGCTTTACAGATTTCTTTTCTTACAGTCGAAAAATACAGCCTCTCAATGAAATTGAACTCAAACGAATCTGTATGTAATCTGCAATCTTGACGAAATTAAATGTCCGTTTGCACTTCCAAATAGTTTCAACGAGTTTATACAATTTCACTTGGAAAACGTAAACAGAAATTCTGGCGCTGTCATTAATCCTTTTTGCACCGGAATTCTACCACGAATCAATTAAGATCTAAAAGTAGTACTCCACACCTAGTTTTAAACATAGAATTGGATGATCGACTTTTACCATTATTGATAAAAAAAATCTTGTGCTTGTGATTCCGAGTTCTAATATTTTGCAATTTCAATAGTTGGTTGACAAATCTTAACGAGTTACTAAAATATTTCACCGCAGATCAGGTAGTAAAATGAACGAGATTAAGAAGACTATTAATGAAAGTATATGGAGAAGCTTTCCTCAACAAGAGAGGCTAAGTGAGAAGACAAATGGCAAACGAACTTGCATATTTTTTAAATTTGTGTGCAACCAAGGACAAGTTCAACATTTGAACGTGACGAATTGTATTTCAGATTAATATGAAGTTCCACAAATCATTAAAGGAAATATTTTGAGAAGATTTCCTCTCAGCAAGGGACGCACGGACGATGGAAAATTGCAAAATTCGAACATCTACATATATCATAGCGATTTAGACGCCTCCAAGAAATGGTTGAATATTTGAAAATGCTGATTTATATTTCCGGTAGATTTGACTTAAATTTGATTAATTACCAAGTAGCTGTTTCGAAGTTTTCCTATCATGGAAATCTTACCTACAAGGTTTGCAGTAGATTTATTTTTTCACTCAAATCTTTAATTCGTCGTCAGTTGTGTTTTGGATCTAACGATTTAGTGTAGACAAACTGAGCACACAAGATTTGCACGGTATGCAGATCTACTGTTGGCGGAGCTTAAATTGACAGCAAAATTTAATTGTGCAAAATAAATTCCATCCCGTCATTCTCCTTGACTGTTTTTGTGTTCATTTTGTAAATGCTTTCAAGCTTAATACCGGAGGGTACGGTGAAATCAAAAGAGAAAGTCAGAGCATTGCGTTTGGTTGGAAGGGCAAGCGAATTGGCTTAGAAGACAAACGGGCTGCTGGATTGACTAGTGGACTGACATTTCCACAAAAGCAACCGCACCGCAGGTTTCCTTGATTTGCTTTGAATTTCGGTGTGCTCTCCTCAAAGTCTAAGCTCAGACTAGCAAGTCGAATTTGGAACGTGGGGGTTGTTACAACAAGTGCCAGCCAACGAGGAGCGACAAGAACGAATGTGCGTGCAAAAGTTAGGGTTAATGCTGGAAAAAATTGAATTGGTTTGTCTTGCTCGGCCTCCTTTGCCTGGCTGGCTTTCCCTTTGAACTTCACAGCGATGCGATTTTCCTCAGGTGCAGAGTGAAAACTATTGCTTGCTTCTGTGGCATTTATATGCAGTTTCTACTGCACAGTGCACAACTTCTCTAGAGACGTACAGACAAGGTTTCCATATTTTTGAGGCGGTACGAATATTCCGAATTTTGCAGCACAAATGTAAAGTTTTGCAATGAATTCCGCAGTGAACAATTTAGTTTTTGAAGCGATAGCCTGAAATTTTGCACAAATGAAAGCGAAATCCCATGCCTGGACTGCATTGTAATAAATTCCGATCAGGAGTGAAATATTTCAGTATTGACAAAAGTCAAATGCCGAAACCATAGGAAGTACAACAGGTGGTTGCCTAAAGTTTACATAGGTTGGAATATTTTCCTTAGCTCAAGGCGTACGAACTTGTCGCCGCTAAGTTCCACTCGTAGAAAAGTTTAGCACAGATAATCCTAGCCTTTTTACTAGACCCTCTTTCATACCACTTTAGAACAGCCTTTAGGATTGATTCTCGGTCAAGTGGACCGTAGACATGTCTGTCAATTTCAAAAATTTCACATGTAAATTAATTAAAAGAATTACATTTTTGATTCTTTTTATTTCACAATCTACATTTCTATTTGTTGGTTCTGAAGAAATCAGTGATCGCGTTTGGCATTTAGGATTTCAGAGGATCCAAGCCAAATCAGCTGTAACAATACAATTGTTCAAAATGGACACGACTAAAAAGCACATGTTCGTTTCTGCTCATATTTGTCACTAAAGTTCATTGCAATGATTCTTCAAACCTGAAGTTGTGAAACTTTACTCATTTAAATGAATAAATTTAGAAGTGTGCCGATCTGCATTGCGACGATTTATTTTACGATTTTTCAAATTTCGACAGCAGCTGTAGAAAGTTCGATTTGTTTAATCAGAGGTGACTCCTCAACAGAGTACTGTTGTTCGCACAAGGGCCGAGAACTGCGAGCATACTCCTGTATGTACATCCGCAAAATTAATTTGACCGGAGATCGGTTAAAGAATGTAATATAGAAAACTTATGCAATGAATATAGTGCGAATCATTTGCACTACTTATCATTACAATATACTTTTCTATTGATTTACAGAAACAGTATTGCAAATTTATGCCTGCCAATTTGGAGGTGCGAAATATTGAATTCGGCAACGAAGAATACGTAATTGAATGAATTGGTTGCTGTTGGCATCTGATGCTATTTTATGCCTTCTTGACCCTATTCAAATCAGTCTATTTCTACGTAGCAGATGTACCTTTCACAAATTTACTTTCGACAAAATCACCGAAACAAAGTTCGACTGTCTCCAATTTGCTGCATCTGAATGTTTTGCGTGAATTGAGGAGCAAGCCTACTTGTACTGCGTCATTTCTATTTTAAGTAAAATGCTGGATGAATGCATTGTTGCCTTGAGAAAAGTTACTGCAGGAGTATATGATTTTTTCAACAATCAGCCATTTTTTCAAACATTCAAACAAATCATTACAATATCGTGGGATAAGTAAATCCGTCAAAGCAAAAAGACAAGGAAACCCACGCACGCAAATTGGGGGTGCTTTCCTCCTTCTATCTTGTTAGTTCTCAATGTAGTCAAAGGGAATATTTTTGATACCTCGTCTCAGTCAAAGGAAAGGCTTTCGACATGAATAACTGTGCGTCAGATGTGAGTTCACATCCTAGGGCCTCCAGCCAACAATGGGAACCTATCTGTAGCATAATTTCGCAGTTCACAACGAATAGCAGCTAGTTATGATTGATGGTGTCAGCCAATCAGCGCTTTAATTAGTTTTGTGTTTTTATTAATCAAAAACTTTGCAAGTTTTTAGACTCATTTCCAACTCTGTTTCAGTCAAAATATTCGTCAAGACGCAAACAAAATTTTGGTTTTTGCTGTTTTTAATATTAATAAGCACTTGTGAGATATTTTACTTCAAAAAGTGAAATTTATCAAGTAGTACATTGAAAAACACACTGCAAAAAACTTTTTAACAGCGTCGATTGCTCGTGCGAATTGCAAAGCATTCAGAAATCCTTCGAGTGCATGTTTTTATATTTCAACTACACAGCTTTTTCTTTGGAACGTAGAATTTCATTTGAAAACAAAAATATGACCAGAACAGGATTTGGTTTCAAATTTTTGTGCATTTCAATAGATTTGTCAAATAACTACAAGTCTCATTTGTAGCAAGGATTGAATTTCATAACTAGAGCTTGGCGTCACACTATGGGAACTATTTCATATTGTGCCGACTTGTACTCATAATAAATATATATCTCTTGACCAAAAAATACCAACGAAAGCAAATTCACTTCATAACCATTTGTTGGATGACAAATTTCATTATTTATGCAAATATGCCTAAAATTTTGTACAGAATAGCTATTCAAACTTTTTAAAGTTCTTGTAAGTCCACCAGGTACTTTCTTGTCCTTCTCAACGCTGGGAGTCTTGTCCAACTTACAATGAAATTCGAAATAGAATTGTCAAATCCTGTCGAAACGTAAACTAGAAAATGAATAGTACTAAGGATACTCATCAAATGTGGCGCGCTTTTTAAACAGTGAGCTACGAAATAGGAACTGGACTTTGGTTTGTTGACAACAATAGGCTATGAATATTGCATTGTACAGAAGTGATTGGATGAAGTTGGACAATGAAGGCAGTTGAACAAAAGACATGTTTTGTAATTTTGTAAATTTCTCCAAGCAACGGAGTTGACAGTCAGGCTAGACGGCTCAATGAAAGTGAAATGATAAACTAACTTGATTCATTACTGAACTGATGAAATGGATAAAATGTAGAGGCTATATTCCAAAATATATTTGGGTGGTGGTCTAACTGGTGTCGAACCTGAAAATACGACTTTAATTTATAAATAATCACTCTACAAAAAAAAACATGCACGATAGTGCAAAATCCAGAAAATCCAAAATTCAGAGCCTCTGATCTGATCTTGCTCTGCTCTGGGTGTTCGCGAAAATTTGGAATCGGAAGTGATCTAGTGATCATTACCGCTAGAATAAAATTATGCGCTACGTGTTGTACTAGTCACAGTACAGTCACGATTCGCAAAACGCAGTTCTAGGTTCTAGCCAACGTTGCATGTGAATTCGCATATGGGTAGAGCATTTAGAGCAAGTGTGCAAGTGTTTTATATTTGAGAGAAACTGTTGAATCTCATTCTCTTTCTTCATCCAAATTGAAAGCAATATTAAAATACGAAGGAAGACTTGGTGGAGATTAGATTTTGTTTTTCGTGATCTGAAACCAGCGTAAGCGCCGAGGCAATCAAGACTCAAGACTGACTAAAGAGGAATCATGATCAACAGCAGTCGTGTCCAACGTTCACCTGGGTGGATTCAGAATCAGGAAGTGGAAGAGGAGGATCTGGAAATTGACCCATCTGATGCCAGTGCTGTTGAACAAAGTTCCGACCTACTCCATTGCTGAAGTAAAAACCTCTCCAATTCAAGAGGTATGCCGAGGACCATGGCCGGCATGTACTGATGAAACCA
>JAQGCM010002391.1:0-11372 GCA_034699705.1 Hymenaphorura dentifera
ATCCAACTCCTCAACACCTAATCACGGTATCCAAAGGGTTTCAAAACTGATTGTTCCACAGTTCCATCTATTTCATTGTTGTAATATTTGCTTTGCTGTAATGTTAGGCTTACTCAAACTGCGACACACAAGAAGAGGGTGAATCTCTAATTCGTGATCTCCAGGTACTGGCCAATGCCAACTAGCATGATGATACTGAGAGCAGTGCACATTTAAATTTTAGGGACAATAATTAACACAGTTGATTTGAATTTTTAGGTCAGAATGGGGGTAGGACCGTTGGCCAAAACTAGAAGAATCGGTCCAGAACTCAGCAAGAAAATGTACAGATTTTTCACGTCTTCAGATGCCGAAAGAAATTTGGGTTCTTCCCAAAACATTTAAACATTTTTTAACCAGCCGGCTTCTCGGCTTTTTTTCATTTAAATTTGTGCTTAACTTTAGTGGTTTAACTTTGTGTTGTTAACCTTGTGTCTGTCTGTGTGCTGCATTTTAGTGAACCAAATAAATGGAGTAGTGTCAGTGTGAACACAGCAGTTTTTATTTCCCAATACAAAAATCTCGAAAAACAATGTCTAGAATCTGCTCTGTTCCAAAATGTCCAGTTATGTAGCCAATGCTATTCATGGCATTTTTAAGTAGGTGAGTCCTCAAGGACAGGTCTGTAGTCGTGGACTCCAAGTAATCGTTTAAAAATGTCATACAATTCGTGAGGTGGGAGCGATACCTTTCTTGGGTCAAATATGCAGATTCGGCTTTAGGATTAGCACACCTACATAAATTAGAACAAAAACATTCATCAAATCCAATTGCAATTGTTGGAAATCCAACAATTTCTTGATTGTTGAAACTGAAACTACTTTAGTTAACTCACAATGATGCGACGCGTGAAGTCAGTTTTGCCAAGAACTCCGACATGCCTTGACACGTAGTACTAGAAATACTTGCGTCGCAGAGGTGGTCCGAATCAATCTCAAACTCATCTGATTCAGGTGCCAAATCAATTTTGTTCAAAAGGACCAATACTTTCTCCTGAATCTCTGCGAGGAATTCGCCTTTCTGCAAACATCAAATTTAATTTTTGAAATACAAATAGGAACCAATCCAATCTTATCTTGTAAAATTCCTAAAATTACCTCCCCAAAAACAGCACCCAATTCATCCAAAAGCAATTCATCTCGCGAGTTAGTCGTAGAGAGGTTGATTTTTCCATACTCAATCAATAATATAATTAAATCAGCATTGGAAGCTTGAGCGACAGCCCTTCGAATCTGGAAAAGTCCAACAACTCCAGTAAAAACACATAAAATTCAATCGAACCGAATTATTTACTCACTCCTTCTGACTCAATAGCATCTCCTGGATCGTCTCGTATTCCAGCCGTATCAGCGAACAAAACTGGAAAACCGTTCAAGTTTACTGAAGTTTCAACAACGTCTCGGGTTGTACCAGGAATATTTGAGACAATAGCAGCTTCCCGTTTACCTAAACAAAGGAGATCGAATCCAGAAATTAAAAACCCAATCCATAACACAACGCTATTTTTTTAAAATACTTAAACGCTTACATAACAAATTAAGAAGGCTGCTTTTCCCCACGTTGGGTTTCCCTAGTATTGCGACTTGAACTCCGTTCCGCAGTCTTTCGCCCTTTCTTTTGTCTTGGAGGTGACACTTCAATTCAGATACTAAAGAATGAATTTCACTTTCAACCGAGTCGAGGATGTCATGCTCAATATTTTCATCTTCACCAAAATCAATGTAGGCTTCGGAGTTCGCCAAGCACTAAAAATAAGCACACAAAATCACAGTAAGGAACAATTTAATGTAATAAAGGTCAGAAGAACAAAATTTTTGGGACATAGGAGAGTTTCTCGAAATCTATAATGTCCAAATAATTGTAATCTATTCCCAAAAAAGGCATTTGGATTGTTAAAATACCTTAGCAATTCGATCACGCCACGATTCGTACAATTTTCCTAATGACCCATTCATTTGTTTGAGCGCTTGAACTCGTTGCATGTCTGTTTCAGCTGCAATCAGATCTCCCAACCCGTCAATTTCTGTTAGATCCATTTTTCCGTTCAGAAAAGCTCTTCTACTAAATTCCCCTGCTCAACAATAAATTATTTCATTCTGTAATCACATGCAATTGATTCTCATGATTTCTTGCCATTACCTGGCTCTGCCATGCGACAAGAATTGAAGGACCCAATGCACTTGAGCAAGCTTGTAATCACAGCATGACTACCGTGAATATGAAATTCACAAGCATCTTCTCCTGTGTAACTCCGAGGCCCTGATAAACAATTAAGGCAAGGATAACACATTTGAGATTCTTTTCGAAATGAATTGGAAATTTTTTGACTATTTTTACCTGGAAACCAGAGGACTATTCCATGGTCAATTAAGTTTTTAGAGAGATTGTCTGGTTCGTAGAGTTTCCTAAAGACAGCCTTCCTTGGTACAGGGAGATCAGAGAAGTTCCCTATTTTCTGTAGAACCCTTGACGTTTCAGGACCAGACACTCTTATTATAGCCACGGCGCTGCGCGATCCTCCTGCAATGTACAAGTATGGAATTCTTGATTAAATCCCGCTAGCAAAAAATCGACAAAAATCTACCCAGAGCTGGACCAGAAAAGCATAGGAATCTCGACAATAAAAGGCCATGAAAATTATTGTCTGGGTCAGACTACAGTATGAGCAAGACAACAGCATAAAGAAAATTAAGATTCTCAATTAAATCACCTGTTGCCAAAGCGTAAATCGTTGAGCCTAGACTAGAGTACTTTGCGCTGAACAAATGTTGAGATATCTTCCGCAGGTCAAGGCGGCTCATGAATTTGAAGCTCATTCTAAATTCTTATCTTTTCCTAAAAATAAAAACTAGTAATGATGAGATGCACTTGAATGAGAAATGTTCTCGCTCAAATGCATCGACCCCAAACCCCCGGTCAACTTCATTCCTGAAAACATAAGATAGAACAAAACATTGCCATTTGCTCATTGCACTCCTTTCAGCATTCAGATAAATTTGGAGTACTTGGGGAAGTAGTCAAATCATCGTGGTATGGTAACCAAATCCAAGCGAGCAAAAGTCCTACTAAAAATAAAAATAAATTTGCCTTAGTAACCATCGCATCGAAATAGAAATGCTAACAAATTAGCGGCTCAACCAAGCAATTCAATTTGTTTAATTACATTCCACGGGCTGTTTTTGAAGTTGTGGTCTGATAATTTAGTTGCGTTTTTCCATTGCATAGCTTTAATTTGTTAGTCTGTTTCTCGAAGAATGAATTCATCATCGTTAGTGTAGATTGATCCAAAACAAATTGTAACGTGTTTGTCAAGATCCACTTAGCTAGGAACCTAGTAATTTAGAAAAAACAATTAATTTGACTTTAACATTAAGGGCATGGTTGCTGCAAAGGGTTAGTTCTACACCAACACCTGAAACGAATTAATAGTTTTGAGTAAGAGATTTTGTTTCTACTCACCAGAAAGTGATGCTGGAAAAGGTGATGCAGGAATAGATCGAAGTCCGCGGAAGCTGCCAGTGGACTCGAGCGAGTCCAGCTCATCAAGCTCAACAACCTTGGCCTCTTCTGACTCCGGTTCTTCATCCTCGGCGTCCGATGATGAAGTCGTTGGTAGGTGTTATATTTAGTATCATTCAGAAAGCAAACCAGTGCATTTTATGGAATGAATATATTTGAAATACGAAGACCCTGGCGATCTAACGAAAACGGTCCCGGAAGCTGAGAAAATCGTTAAAAAACCGGTCGCCGGTCGACGTCCGCTAACAGGAAAAGTAACTCAATCTAAATGCGGGTTAATTCGAAAGAGGAAACGGAAAGAAAGGTCATTGTTAAACACTAATCCCTGACGTAATTCTCAAGTCTGAAGTCGGTTTTGTGTGAAAACTTTAGACCTATAACTATTTGTCTGACAAACTGCCGATATGAGGTTGTGAAAAATGTCGGACGCAGACATGGTCTGCAAGAAGTCCAAGAGGATGAGGGATGGAACATTTATTGGACAGATTTTAGCGTGTCACTGGAGCGAGCAATGGATATGCGAAGGTTCCAGGTTGGCTGACAAATGAAACGTTTCCCTCGTCTCATTTGGTCTCAAAATCATTCATTTTATTCCTACCTCGCAGATTGTTAACCATTTTCCTGGAATGAATGAAATTTGTCGGAAAGACTTACTGTGTCGAAATCTCAACAGAATGAAGCGCCTTTTCCCTACAGATTATGACATTTATCCCAAAACCTGGAGCCTACCAACAGAGTATGTATCGTTTCGCGATACAATAAACTATTTTATTCCTCTAGTTGATAAATTTCTTAAATTTCCCTACAGCCTTGGCGAATTACAAACCTATGCTCACACCCGCAAGACCAAAACTTACATTTGCAAACCCGAAATGGGATGTCAAGGCCGTGGGATCTTCCTCATTCGCAACATCAAGGATTTGAATCCTTTCGGAAAAATAATTTGCCAACTCTACATTGCCAAAGTAATTCGAGAAAAGTTACAAAAGCGCAAGTACAAAGCAAATGTAGATTTGCAACTTGCAAATATGATATTTCAATAAATATTCATATTTCTTCTGTTCTTCTTAGCCGTTCCTCATCGACAATTTCAAATTTGACTTGAGAATTTACGTTCTCATCACTTCTGTTGACCCGCTGCGAGTCTACGTCTACAAAGAAGGTTTAGCCAGGTGAGTTCTGCACATAATTAATTGCCAAGACTTGCAAATGTAAATTCCGCAAAATTCTAGATTTGCCACTGCCAAGTACAAACCACCGACAAATAGTAATACTGAAAATTCATACATGCATCTGACCAACTATGCCGTAAATAAGTATAGCCGGGACTACGTAGTTGACGATGAAGGAGGAAGTAAAAGGTTGTAACTTTTTTTATGGCGACCATAAATGAAAATGAACGAACACAATGATAAATATAAGTTAAATTTTCTCGCAGGAAACTAACGGCAGTCTACAGATGGTTGGAGGACAGGGGTCATGACGTACCATCAATTGTTGACGCAATTGATGAAGTCATGCTAAAGACTATTCTGTCAGCTCAACCTGTACTCAAGCATAACTATCGAACCTGCTTTCCCAACCACGACATTTGTAGTGCTTGCTTCGAAATATTAGGTAAGAGCAATATTCGATGTTCTGTGTTGTTCGACCAATATATTGTTCATGTATTAACAACTAACCACGTCACAACGCTATGTCATACCTTGCAGGATTCGATATTCTCCTCGATCAAAAACTGAAGCCATTTGTTCTGGAGGTAATAAATAATCTACACGTTGAATGAATTTTATCATTTATAAATGCGATGCTCAATGTTCTAGGTTAATCATTCTCCGAGCTTCCACACGGATACAAAACTTGATGAAGAGATTAAGGAGGGACTTCTTCAAGACACTTTCGCAATGCTCAACACGAAAAAACTCGAGAAACGTAAAATTGAAAGCATTGACCGAAAACGGGTTCAAGATCGTCTCCTCCAAAAACAAGGCCTTCCGTAAGTCACAGAAACACTTTAACAATTCATTAAAGAAGCCCCACATTGTGATTATTGTTTTTTCAAATTTGATTGTACCAACAGAAAAAAGGATGGTGAGAAGTCTGCAAGTTTCCAAGCAATAATGGACACTCAATTTGCTCACGAAATGGAACAGAGTGGAGGCTATCGCCTAATATATCCAACGCCTGACTCTGCTAAATACGACCAATTCATGGAACAAAATTTTTGTTCACTTTATCAAGAAACTGCAGCTTCTCAGGCTCGCGCAAATTGCACGAGGACACAGCTAGAAGAGTACAATGTGAGTTAAGGAATACTTTAAGGTTTCCAACTTTAAATTAGCCAATACAATGCCAATTAATTCGATAATTACGTAATCAATCAGCTAAAAAAACTTGACGAAGAGAGGAAACGAAGTGGATTGAGAGATTTAAGTCTCAACATTAAAGACAAAGTCCGGCCAGAATCTCCACTGGAAAGATCTGGATCAAAGGTACGGTCATTAATCTTAAATCTAGCTCAAATGATCAACAATCTCTAAATTTTTCTGGCACAGCTCTCGACTTACGAACTGGGAGGAACTTTTGCTCCAACCACGATCATCAACGAGGAAGAAGTTGAGCGTGCAAAAGGCCTGATGCAACGCGGTATGCTCATTCGTAGTCTTGGAATCGAGCTCCAGGTAAAATTTACAGGAGTTTTGCAATGATTTGGAGTCCGCGTGTGAATTATCACATTATAATTTATAGCCAAATTTTTCCAGGCGTTCAAACTACTCTGCCAGCTCGGGACACTTAAACCCGAAGAAGAAAAAGTCTTTAGACGTATGCATGGAATGAATTGTGTCGAGTGGGAAAAGTAAAAATACCCAAGCCAGGTTTACTAGCTAGACGAAAATTACAAAATTTGATTGCATTTTTTCCGGTACAGTGGAGAGCCATATCATGACGGACCTTATCCATTCAAATTGCCTGGTGGCGATTTTGACCAAGGTCAAGGCGATACCATGCACTGTCCTTCCCCAAGAACAGATTTCGAGGCGGACCTTGAGTACCAAAGTTTATCGTCTTGGCGAAGGAATCTCGCCAATTCTTGTAGCACGTCAGACGGTGTGGAACAGTACCAATTCCAACCGCAACCGCCACTTCCAAACAGTAAAATGGCTGGGCGCTACTCCATTCAGAACTATAATGTGCAAACTACAGCCCCAATTTTAATGACCAATCCACTAAATGTGACCCGTGTAAATGCTTTGCCCAATAATCCCACTAGGCAGAATGCAATTCAGCTCCAACTGAACAATAGTATGAGTATTGGTGGTGAATTTGGGCCATTTTCACCTCATCAAAACCACGTTTTCCAAAATCAACCCAGCACCGATATTAGACGTCGGTATGATCAGGTCATTGAAAGGAGACGTGGCCCAAATTTCAAAGCTGCAGGCAACAATGGGATGTTCGGAGGATTTGGAAGTCAGCCTGGAATCCTTCACCCTCCAGCACATTCTAATAACGCTAATCCGAACCACAACAATGACCCCAGATATTCCGTAAGTTTCTAAAAATCAAATCCTTAAACATCTAGTCCCGGATCGTTAATTATTTCGTATTCAGGCACCTCCTCGAACTCCATTTATCAATGCAAGCGAGCCTAATGGAAAACCTACCCGGTGGAACGCTGGGCCTCAGAACCAAAACGAAATGAACCCAAAAATACAAAACCTAAACCAGTTGCAGTTGGTTCAACAAGGTCCATATTCAACAAATCAAGTGAGATTTGCTCCAGCCAATCCGCAGATTCAGATCAGATCTGTTCTAAGTCCTACTGGATATGCTCAAGTACAAACACAGCAGGCCGGAAAAGGATTCCTCACTTTTGGCAGGTTGGACAGTGTAAACAAAGGTTAGCTGGAACTTGTTAATTATTTTCATCTCCCCCAATTGACAATTGAAATCTAAAACCTGTCTTTTTATCACACTCTTTCTTTGCTAGGGACAGGACTTTATCAAATGGGCGGACATAATGGTCGTCAGACCTTTCAAACAACTCAGCCAATGACTCGTCCACAAATAGGCCCACAGCGTGACATTGCAAATCCCTTAATGTTAACTGGAATAAGAATAGGTAAGCTCCTATTCCTATGATCTTTGGAAATCTGATGAAATTAGGTAATCAATATTTACTTGACTTTGGATTCTAGGTCCCCGTCAAAACTAACACCGGTCACTTCAATTCGGTCGACAATTTTAAAAATGTCCGTGCAATAATTTTTGTCTAGCCTTTCAGTTAGTGAAATATTAAGTTCAAAATCTTCAAATACTGTAAGAACCATTCATTCAATCGACCAGAATGGGAATCAATATGCAATTAAAATTGGACCTGTCCGCAAAAATAACTTCTGCTACTTATGCAATTCAATTTTGCCTCGAGTCCATCATTCGATCATTCCTCATCTTCTGCCGAGATGGTGAAGTTATAAAAAACAATATTGATATATTTCAAACAAAAGAATTTCAAAAATACTTGCCGAGATTCGAAACACAACCCCGTAAATAATTTGGCCCACATGAAATTAAAAGCTTAAAATCGAACTAAACATGAAAACCACATACAAAATTAAACTTATGGCTTGAACTTGACTAAAGGGACAGATTTCGTGCTTATACATTTGTCGCACACCCATTCTGCGTAGACCTCCTGTGTCAAAAAGTGGTATGCAGCTAATGAATCAAAAAATGTAATAAATATAGTCATTACTTTGGCCCTGGTTATGTGAAATATGATTTTTCTAAGAAATGAGCTCAGTTACCTTCTGTTAAACCCGTGCATATCCTACGTTGTATGCAAAACAAATATTTCTAGTATTACTATGTTGCTCTCAGGAAAAATTCAAATAAATTTTTGTATTGATTCGAACCTGTGAAACCAAAAGTTGCAACCAGACTCACAAGGAATTCCTTGGTCGTTGTCATGAACTTCTTTGTGACAAACCCCTGCGGAATCAAATCAATTTTGTCAGACTGACTACTTGTGTAAATTCACTAGTTGGAAATTATTGATTTGATTTACCACAAGGATATATCGGTGGTGCATTCGGGTTTTGAGGGTTAAATACCATAGGTTGGTCGGGAGGATACATCTGGGAATTCATTAAACATTTACAAAAGGACTTTGTCAGCAAATTGGATAGAATATATTCACTGGGCTTCAACTTACTTTCCCGCTCTGCATGGGAATTGGCTTTGGCGGTCCATTCCATTGTGATTGTTGTGGCGGTCCTCCGGACATACCAGGGGGCATCCCACCGTGACCATGCGATTGTGGGCCCATCATGCCAGGTGGCAAGTTGTGATTTCCTTGTGGTCCTTGAGATTGAGGCCCTCCTGGTCCCATCATACCTGGTGGCATATTGTTGTGGCCACCTTGTTGCATTCCAGGCGGCATATGACCGCCGGGACCTTGCTGTCCCATTTGTGGACCCATCGGCATACCGTTGACTCTGTCAAGGACGAGAGTTTTGGAAATTATTGGTGAATAGGAAAAATTCTGTTAATTAGGGTGTGCAAACTTGATTTAAAACAATTATTTACCGGCTTCCTGGACCATGCATCATTTGGCCGCCTTGGTTCATTGGTCCGCCTGGGCCCATGGATGGATGGTACATCGGCTGCAAAACAACAATAGTTTAAGTACACGGTAACACGATATAACTTTATACTTGTGAAATGTTAACTGATTGGAAAAAACCTTGAAGTTCTTACAAGTTGCAACTTCAGCCAATACACAAACACAACCTTAGGATTTTTCTTCCATATCTCACTTGGTATTGCGTTTCGTTTTTTACCTGCATTGGAACTCCTTTTTGGGGTCCATTCCAAGGTTGGTTTCCCATTCCCATACCTGGGGGTAGATGATTCCCTTGAGGTCCCATTGGTCCTCCAGACTCCCTACTTAGTAATTATTTTTGCTGATTAACTAACTGAGAGCGCGCACGAATAACAGAATGCATTTGAGAGTTGCAATGAAAAGAAGATAGAAATTCTTTTAAACAATGTGCTTCGGAAATTCCAGCAACGCTCAAATGCGTCTATTTTCTGATGGTTAGCAAGCCAATTTGACTTACCTCATGTGACCATGCCCATGCCCACTTCCGCCGTGTCCCATCTGAGATCCACCATGTCCCATTGGCGGGCCAGGGCCCATCTGAGGGCCAGGACCCATTTGCGACCCAGGGCCCATTTGAGGGCCTGGACCCATCTGTGACCCAGGCCCCATTTGAGGCCCCATTCCCATTTGTGGTCCTGGTCCCATTTGAGGTCCAGGACCCATTTGTGGACCTCCCATTCCCATATGAATAGGACCCGGTGAACCAAGTCCCATTTGCCCAGGCCCTGGTGATCCGTGGCCCGGGGATCCACCATGGACCATGTGGCTTCCAGGTGGGCAATTCATGTTCATATGTGGAGGTGGCAATCCTCCGCCCATTTGCCCCATAGATCTTGGTGGGAGTGGGGAGTCATCGAATGGATTTGAAGCTATAATCGTGTCTCCATAACCTGAAAAACACAAACAAAACAATATTGAAATTTACTTCTCCTTACACTTACAATCTAACCTAACCGTGCAGGCAAACTGTCCCGGAGACGACAGCTGCAACCAGCGATCTTGTAAACAGACTGTTTAGAGTCAAGGCCAAGCTCAGGGGTCGAAGTGAAGAAATATTGCCGCATTTTTAATTCAATCCATAATTAAACACTATAATTCAAAGTCTCACCCATCATTGGTGGTGGCGGAGCTAATTCTGTCATGGGTGAGGACTGAATGGGTTGAGGTACTTGAGCTGTGGCCCCTGACCCTGCCGTTGACGTCCGTCTCTTCTTTTTTGCATTTCCTGGACTATCCGGAGTTCCCGATCCGGGAGACTTAAAGTCTCCTCCTCGTTGCTTCATGGCTTTTTGGTGACCGTCACCGCTGATTCAATCAACCTTTAAGCTCTCTTCTCAAGATGAAGTACTCCACTAAATATATGAACAAGGGCAAAAAGTTTTTCAATCAATTTTTAACTTTTGACAGAATTTCTAATATATCCTATTAGAACTCCAATAGTTTGGAGTTAGAATTTGGAATTACAAAATACTATTTTGTATTGGCTCTAATAGGTCGATAACTCGTCAACATTGAATTTAAATTTTGCCAGGATTGGTTGCATCCTATTCGCTGCCCATTGAGTCCCAACCGCAGACCAAAATCTATGACATTCCCCTTTTTTCATTTGGGACTTTGAGGAATCTTACAAATATCTTTTCGTTAGAGAATTTGCGAAATTTCAAAACCTCGACGTAAAACTCTAGGTCGTTTTGTAAATTTGGAACTTTAAAATCGCCTTGGACGATCTTATAATTTTGTGCTTTTACTTGTAATGTAACTAATTTATATTTTAAAGAAATAATCTCACATGCCGTCGTTCTCTTGTTTTTTGCTTTGCATATTCGTTTCCTTATTTATTTGAAATTCACTTCATCAGTTTTTTTGCATAAAAGAATGCTCACAATGTAACGTTCGTTCAGTACGTACGTACGTAGCGTAGTCGACGTAGTTGGTGGCGTATACAGGAGGACGCAGGAGGAGTACGTAAACATTTAAGAACACTTTTGTATTAATTACAATACAACATACAACTACAAGCAGAAAAATGTGTGTAAACCCTTCACAAGTTGAAAACCCTTTTTTGGTTTCAGTTTTTTTTGTATGATTTTAAAAAGTTTTAGATTTTTTGACTCACTCCGAAGATACAACTACAGTACAGAATGATGAT
>JAQGCM010002392.1:0-11370 GCA_034699705.1 Hymenaphorura dentifera
TATATCCGCTACAAATTTCTTTTTAGACTCGACAAATCAGATGGCAGATTTCTTACATTATATTGAGATCAGTCCCATCACCTCTGCCTCCACTTTCAGCCGCTTCTTTTCTCTGAGTTTCAATAGATTCCTCATCGTTAAAAGTCAAAAGATTGTGTTCGGCTTGTGGAGGTGCGGGAATGTCTTCGATTTTGTTGCCATGATGTGACTCAAGTCTCCAGCGTATAAACGCAAGCTTAACCGTATGGTAGAGTTGGGTGTCCATGAAGAAAGAGAAAAGATGAGCAAAAAGCCCTACAATTATAAGGACTGTGTCGTTGGCCCCGATCCCCTTATTTCCAAACGCATGATAGGTACTTCCAACTAAATTTGAAAGAAATGTTTCAGCAAATTTGGTCGAAATTGTCCATTTTTTTGGTGAGTTAATTCTCTTACTTATGCAACAACCGTGGGCTGGTTCAGTACGACAAAGTTCAGTCAGTTCATCTTGTGCAAGTTCCACACATTCGACTCTGTACCTTGAAAAAGAGTACATTTGGAACACTCCGATTCCAAAGGCATAGCTGGGAAGAGGTAGGAAGAGCCACTGGAGGAACCGTATAGGTTGTTCCTGCTGCAAGAAAACGGACATCGGAACAGGACCTAAAATCGTAACAGAAACAAAAAAACGTAAATCCTTTAATGGGATTCTAGATTCACAAATTATTTTGAAATCGGCTCGGCTTACCTATCACAAAGAATACGAACCAAGTGTAAAAATACCCAGTCATACTCGAGCGTTTGAACAACGGGACCAAACAATTGACAATGCCAAGACTGCAAATCCCAAAGATTAGCAGGAGAATGGCCAATGCAACAATGCTCTCTTCATTATTAAATCCATCCGTTCTAAAGTAAAAGGTGATGAGACAAAGGATTGCCCCAACAATTGAAAAACAAAAAATGTCCCAAGTCAATTTAGCTGCCCAGAAAATTGCCAAATTTGCTCCAGAAATGATTTGTAAATGTTTAAACATTCTTTCACGAATGGGTAGAATGATGAAAACCGGTAGAAGAAAAGTCATTCCCCAACTCAAAGAAAGGCCAAAGAAAAATCCAGAAGACCAGAAATATTCGCTCAGCCCAAGTTTATGAAGATTTGTGTACTCCAGGGGGAAGTTGATGACTGAAATTTTGTAGTCATGAGCGAACCCTCTAAAGTTTTGAAACCCGACGATCTGCAAAATTGCATTTGAGATAAGGTTGACGGCAATCGGGGGCACGTGAAGCGGTTGATTGTTGAAATATGTTCTGATTGTCGTGGCGCTTTCCCCACTTCCAGCGTTCAGGAATCCCACGTCGACGGCCATCATATGAGTGGAAGCGACTGTGACTGCGCCCGTGTCGTACTGCAAAAACAGTGGGACAATATTGCAAATAATATGTCGTGTGTTTATTGTATTTGGCAAGAATTTCTGGGCTAAATTTTAATTGTTTAATTTCAACCAACGAACCGATTCGATGATTTTCTCCTCAATATCTCTGGTCACCACTTCAACATTAAAGGAATTATTTGCCAAAACCTCTTGAATTAAATCACAAGCAGTTCTGCTCTCGCGAGCACATTTGATAAAAACGTTTGGTGCTGCCATTGCTTTGATAAACTAGAGCCAAAAAATCAGAATACATACATTTACCATCGCAATATCCAGAATTAAGATGACATAAGTTGACCTTTGACCTCACCCTTTCGTCCAAATTTAAAGCAGGAAGATTCCTGTCGAATGGATCCGTTGTGATGATATAGGCACAACTAGCTAGGATAATGACTGGAAGGAAAAACTGAAGAGCAGAAAAAAATATTTGAAAAAAAAATCAACAATAAAAATAGAACAACTAATTTGTCACAAACCGGTAAGACAAACCAGGCCCAACGTCTGAGAACAAAGCGGACGTTCTTGAGCAATAATGCAGTAAATTGATTCCAACAATAGTGCAGTTTGTTGTACTTTTGTTCTTTAGTGTCAGGGCCGAACAGGGCTTCAGAGTCTGTTCTGTAAACAGTGTGGCGTCTAAGAAATTCTTGTTTCGACTGTGATTCGTTTTGTTTGCAAGCTCTGGAATAGGAAAGGAAGTGAAATTGTTAACAATGGTACTAGGTTTGCAATCGTCAGTCGTCACCTACTTCCGGTAAACTTCCTCCGTTGCTTTGTGAGATATTTTATAAGTCTCATAGCCGATTTCATGCTGCACAGATTCTAACTCTTCTAGAAAGGCTGGAAAGGCTGGAGTAGATTCTCTGGGCATGAAAATTACAATTTCTTCACGATTGTCAGTTTCTACAAATGCATCAGGCACCATGCGAGCCAGCATTGTTTTCAATTTAAATCTACGAAATTGGTGTGATTTGTTCAGCGTTAGATGATAGCCTCCACCTAATTTGTTGTTGTTACAAGAAATTAACGAGAAAACGCATGATTTGAGCCAAATTAGATTTTTTTTGAACAAATGCCAACCATATTTAGCGCTGATGAAATTGAGACTTCCACGACAATGGATTTCGCCGCTGACTAGAATTGCCATTCGATCTGCAAGGAAATAAGTCTCTTCAGCAGATTTGGTCAGAACAACAATGCAACGACGCTCTTTTTCTTTTTCTAAAAATCGCCAAACAATGCGCTTGGACGCATGGTCCATGTTTGTAGTCGGTTCGTCAAGAATTACAACCTGATGGAGAGCAATAAATTACAAATGTTACAACAATAGCTCAAAACAATGTTACATCAAGCCTAGAAATTCAACAATGAAGTCAAAAGTACTAGACCTTAGATCCACCACTAAATGCAACAGCAATTTGAACCAAACGTTTATGTGTCCATGAAAGTTTCGCAACTTTGATTTTTCTCAATTTGTCAATGTTAAGATCTTTGCAAAGTCTTCCAACCTCTTCAAATGCTTCAGAAATCGCAATGACTCCTTTGAGCTGTGCGACAAGAAATATTTAGTTAATGGTCGACGAATTTTATTTATTGACTCAAATTAATAATTCGCAACAAACCTGTACAAAGAAGCTAACGGTTTCTTCGACGGTCAAATAGTCGTAGAGCAAATCATCCTGCGGACACAATCCTAAATTGCTCCTAGCATAAACCGCTTCTTTTGTAACGTTGTGCTTGTTTATCGTGATTGTTCCACGAGTTGGAGAAATATGTCCTAAATTAGTGAAAAATAAATTTCAACATTTTAGTAAAATTTCTGCACTAATTAGTCCACGTAAACATTCAGTATGCTCTAGAATTTGAGCTAAAACCTGTAACAACGGCCACAAAAGTAGATTTTCCTGACAAATGTCCTCCAAGTATGACTGAAGTTTCGCCTTCAAAGAAATTCATGTTGATGTTGAAGATTCCGACGTCTCGCGGAAAACTAGAATACCATTCAAAATCCATAATAATCTTGAGTAGTAATTTTTAATAAACTATTGCTGAAGAAACCAACCATTTCGACAACCGATGAACTTGTAATTCTCTCCGTCTTTGCGGAGGGTCCACTTCGAAAAATTCCGAACTTTCATAAACTTGGTCATCAATGGGAGCGTCCTGGTCATCAGGTGGCAGATAACCTTTCCACCACCATTTCTGCTCAAAAATGACAAAGCACAGGTGCAAACTTTGGGTAATATTTTGCCGAATTGACTCAAATGTACGGATGAACATATAAGGAAAAAAATACTTTAAAAGGGAACAGGAGTGGTAGTCGAACTTCATTCTTCGTGGTTGGATAGATATTTCGAATGTAAAGTGCAATCCAGAAATTGAAGAGTCCACCAATAATCATTAGGATTATAATATGACCGAGCCCAAAGCTAACAGCAAAAATTGTTGACCAATTTGCTCCGCCAACATTGAGCTCTGCCAAGGCAAATTGTTGGCAGCCAAAAGCGAGGCCGGTAGGTCCCAATATACCAAAGAGATAACGCAACCAAAGAGGTAAGAGATCAAAATTTTGTTCAAAATAAATGAAGGGCATGAAGTAAAATATATTCAAAAATGCGGCAGCCGTTAGAGCATTTTTAGCTGTGTCAAAGATTGAAAATTGAAGAATTAGTTTCAGAAGAATTTATAAGGTAAAAAAATTAATTGGAATGGTTAATAATATTACGGTCAGAAAAAAAGACAGAGACGACAATGCTGTTGCAAAGTGTATTGAAATAGAAGGCCATCAAAAAGATATAAAAGATGGCCGGATTCGCCTGGTCTATAAATCCAATTCTTCTTACTCCACTCCAGTGCCAGTCAGTCTGCATGATTCATGATTTTTTCAAAAAACACGACGGTTTAATTTTGCCAGAGTTCAATCAAATTTCTGGAGAAATATCATGGGAAAAACTTACGAAGAGAAGTCCGGTTATAATGAGAAACACTACAGAGTGAATCAGCATTTCTCGAAGGACCCAAGTTGACCATTGTATTCCTTGAGACACTCCAAAAGTTTTTACAAACCACTATTTTTAGCATGAAAAAAATAGTCCAAATTCGAAATTAAAATTTCGACAAAAACTATGTGCGTTGGCTGATTTAAGCTTGAATTTTAGCGTACCTGGATCGAAAGTTTTTCTTCAACTAGCAGCCAGGTATTGACCAGCGCAACTGCTGCAGCTCCGACGAGCAGAACGACGGGTAATTCATGATTAACGAGGTGGACAATGTCAGCATTGTGAAATGGCGGGTAGGGAAATCTTTCCAGGCTACTAACGATACTAATTCTTACAGGTCCAGGAACTATTCCGGTGGCTCTTGTAATCTCATGGATAGAAATGAGTTGAATGAGAATCATGTCTACTTGTTGTTGAATGTAGAGGAAGCCTTCGGAGAAGTACCCTGAGACGAGAAATAACAATAGATTCTAAAAATTCAGCGTCAAAATTGTGACCAAAAACTGTAGCAAATACCTGGTCGTCCGCCAGTATTTTCATCTTTCTCTCGTGGGCCGGTCGCCAACTCTCTTGGGTGAATTTCTCCAGTTGACCATTGAGATACAAGAGTGTAAGGACGATCTCTGTTCTCATCAGTCAACAGCGTTCGCTGGACTGATCGCAGGCGAATTTCGTACTAAAAACGGAAAAAAAATCATAAGTCAAATTTAAATTCGACCATTGGGCGGAATGTTGAAATATGAATTATCGTACCGTTAGAGATTTCGGAAACTCAGTCATCGCATTAACTGCGGTGAAATTAGTGTGAAAAACAAGGGCACCACAGATATTACTGGCCGTTTGATTCACATTTGATGTTTCGACAACTTCACCTAAAAAATTGCGTTTTGAAAAAAAAATTGGTAAAATTGAATTTTACCAGCCCACAGCTAATTAATTTTTGAAACTATGATGGTACATGTATAGCGTTTCCGGGAAGAGTTGCCATTCACCACGAAATCAAGTCGATCTTTTATTTCATTCACAAATGGCGTGTTCGGAGCGAAAAGAATCTTGTTGCTAGCATTTAAGTACGCAATTACAATTTTAAATCGTTACTCAAAAAGACTGCAAAATTGAAACCAGAAAATTTACCAAAACTGAAAAGGGACCGTCATATCACCCGGATTGAATGGCGAATATTCCTGGAATTGAACCTGCTGAAAATTGAGAACTCCAACATAAATTGAGAGGAGGGCTACACAAAATACAGGAAAAACTACTTCGGCTCCAATAAATTTTTTTCGACGCATCGCCAATTTAATATCCTTGCAGAACAATAGCCCAAATTTTACGCTGAAGGGCACTATTGTTGCATCACTGGAAATTTAAGCGTTAAATTTATATCAGAATTATACATTTTTGGCCAAACTTGGACATTTTGATTGTTTAGCTCACTGATGATGGGGATTGTGAGAAGATTCTTTGACTCGCAAATGTTCTGGGAGATCATCCCAACGGCCAGCCGTAACGGTACTCTGTTCGGTATCTGAGAATTCGAGACTTTGTGCACTTCCGATTGAAGTCCGGGAGCGGGACTTATTCACTCTTTCAGGAGTAGACAGCATTTTTTCATTCCTGAAGAATGTCTAAATTGTTGCAAAATGGAACTTGTCCTTCCAGGGATTCTGCAGGAAAGAGGGTTGCTAAAGTTGCTATCTGTCAACATTTTTAGGGTCAGCAATCATCGTTGCCTTGGAAACTTCTAGAATCACTTGTTGCCGAACTATTGAAGACTCAAACCATTTTTTTTTTGGCGAAGGCATTTTTTTTTCTCAAATCTTCTTCAGCAAGATGGAGTATTCGTATGTGATTTTTATTTAGTCTTTTTTATTCACAAAAGTGATGTTTTTCACCTGACTCACACTCTGGCCCAAAACTTGACGCAATCTAAAGAACCTGAAACTTGCTCTGCATGGACCGGGATCATCACCTGCTTAGTGGAATTCCATGGACACTCTGCCGGCCAAGGTAATTTTGTTCTTTGCAAAATGTGAATCTTTCTAGTATTTTTTTATTTTTGTTTTAAATTTTTGCCAGGTACTTAAAAGAATATTCGAAAAAGTACCTGAGGAAGAATTAAGAACCCTTAAGGAAGTTAGTCGAGCTTGGGCAGATCTGATCGATCTTGAACTTGGGATCCCTGCCTACCTTGGAAACGGCAACGAATCATATTGGCTTCAAAATGTAGAATGGAGCTCCATAAGCAGAATCAGTGAGATTGGCATTTCGAAAGCTTACTTTAGTGAGATTCAAGAGGAACTTCCTTTGCTCGGCTTCAAGTCCCCTGAACTAGTTCAAGAGGTGTCATTCGATGGATTTGTCTCTGAAAAGTCTTTTGCTCGGCTCATTGCCCTTCTTCCAAATCTTCAAGTCGTTAAAATCCACACCTCAACTTTGTGTTACCTTCGGAGCAATTATTTGAAGGAATGGAATTTACCTCTGCTCAAAGATTTGCATATTGTTTCTTATGGAACAGACGGCCAAGACTCATGGTCTCACAGGAACGACCACATTTTGGACAGCACAGACATTATCCTAAGAAGTAATCGATTTCCAAAGTTAAGAAGGTTGATTTTAAATATGCTATTTGTTCCGAGGAGGGAGAAGGATTTGACGGACGCTATTTTGGAGTGCGTCGTAACCCACAAAAGTTCACTGCGAAGTCTTGGGATGGAGTATCAGTATGAGGGTGAATCGAATGATCTTGGATTAAATTTCGACCCTGATGACTCTTCAAAGTGGTTGATCAAATTGAATGGACTTCAGCTTAACAAATTTTCTCTTCAGTTCTACTATGACGGAGCCCCGAAAACGGATTTTTGGAAAGAATTTCTAGCCAGTCAAAATGGACTTTGTAAAATTGATTATATTTGTGGCAATGGATTTATTCCTTTCCCGACAGCTCTCATTCTAAGAAATCATTCTAGTTTGGTTCAAATTCATCTCAAGGTTCACATTAAAGAAGATGAGTTTGATTGCTCCATTTTTCAAGATTGTCGACTGCTTAAGGCTTTGGCTTTGGTCAACAAAAGTTCCGTGAACCAGTTCGAACGAGAAGAATTGAAAAGCCCAATTTTGAAGAATGCTGGTCGACTTCCAAAGACAATTTTGAAGCTATTTCTCGGATACTTTCGAGTAACAAAGTGGGAGGCTAAAGTTATTGCTTTTGAGCTGCCGTTACTTCAAGAATTGTGTCTCTCCGTGATTGGAATGTCTGGTGATTATGGAATCGAAATGCAAGATGTGGGCAAATTGCTGGGGCAGAAAAAACTGCAAAAAATTGCAATTTGGTTCGGAGTAAATCAACACAGTATTCAGTATGATCGACAAACTGCTAAGCCTGAAGATCTTCTGACAACTCTGCTGTTCAGAATTGATCCAAATGTAAATTGCTATTTAAATTCAAAGGGAATCTATGAGTCGGCGCAACCTCTTGTACCACTTGCAATGCCAGGTTATCAAGAATTTCTAAATCCTGGTATGGAAATTCATGGACCGCACTTCCAATGATCACCCAGTTCCATGCAAAGTCAAGTCATGAAGTCATTTTAATTCGCCTAATTTACAACCTATAATTTGTATTGTTTTTTGAACTTGGACAAACCCAAATTTTTAAGTGTAAGCCTCTAACTGTGTAATAACTCAACATTTGTAAGTTTTTCTTGGAATAGTAATGTGAACATGCTAATAAATACAAATCTGTCGTCTAATGAAAAATGTTGTTGAACTTTGGTCACCTGTAATTTATTTGGCCACTAAAATTTTCTAGAAATTGATTTAATCGAATTGAATTGAAATAGGGGCAAAATGTATGGAAAATCCTGTTGTTCAAGAAGGTAGAAGGGTTGTAAACCAAAATTTCATAAGAACAAAACCGTAGACATTTTTTTCACATTAACTTATTTTGCGCCACCCTATTTTTCCTTGGCCGCAGTCTAAATAAATTCTGGATATTCTGGAGTAAGTGAATCGAGTATATGGCGGCTTCATAAAAAAATTCGAAAGAAGGTTTGAGCAGGAAGACTTGAGTTCTGGACAAAGACAAAGGATCTGGTCAGTTTTGTAAAAACACACTCAAGCAGAGGGCCAGTCGTCCACAATTTTTATTCGTAAATTTTGCTGAACTGGTCATTCGCCGTGCCACCGCGAGCATTAAAAGTGTGAACTAAAATTAAGAATCACAATTTGGATAAGTGTTTTGGTTATTCTCTCATCGATCATCATCGATGCGCGATGGTTCCTTCTTGGGGATCTAATCCATCGTCAATCGTCAATCGTGTCTGAACAGGTAACATTAATTCATTTTTAATTATTTTCTGGAAACTATTTTTTTGCTGAAAATGTGGTTGAAATCTTCTGAATGAGAAGGAGTACAATTATTGTATTCCTGCGAAGTTCTATTACTCGTTTTGCAAAATCCTTCCCAATCATTGCTTAATTACTAAGCAATTTGACTAAAATGAAATAAAAATCTAGACAAAATAGTGGCCAGATCAACAATGCTTTGGCTGCGGCCAGACGATTCGCGATTACGCCGGGAACAAGGCATAAGCAAGTATAATTTTTAAAAATTAATTCACATCACATATGTCAAATCATCTACATTCCCATTCCCAACATTTAATCTGACTTTTGAAAGATCCAAAATAATTATTTTGTGATGGGGGCTGGCATTGGCACCATCGCCCCGGCTTCTCCCCAATTTTGAATTCCTTAATATTTTTCTTTAAAAAAAAACGTATTTTTATAAGGCGTTGCTGCAAAATGATAATGGCTTTGCGCACTTTTCGCAAAATAAAAGACTACAAGCTACTAAAACCCTCCGCATCTCATCTCATGTAGTGTGTAGTGTGTAGTGGCGGTGGTAAGTGTACAAACAATGTACGTGGAGTGACACGCGTGGTGAAGTGAAAGCTTTGCCACTTTCTTCCAGGAATATAAAAGAGTCTAAGTTCGACTCAGAGAAGGCTAGAAGAGCCAGGGCAGCCAGCGAAAGCGAAAAGACCGAAAGCGAAAGTAAAAGCAAAATCAGCAGAGTAGTCGAGTCGAGTCTCCAGAATCCAGATCAGGCAGAGGCAGGGCAAAGTCAGAGTGAAAGAGTAAAATTTTGTTAGTATTTCGGCTGGTGCCGAACCATGAGTTTCTCCAGAGGAGATTTTCTCCTCCAGTTGATCGAAATTTGAGCACGAGTGCACTGCACTTTCTATTCTACATCCTCTGCCCTCGGAAAATCTCAACCTCAGCTTGCTTCAGAAAGTAGCACTGCCAGATTCGCACCAATATTTGCAAACACTCATGTCTTGGACAAAATTCAAAGACAAAATCTTGTACCGTTCGGGCTAAAAAAAAATCCTTGAAAAATGTGCACGGTGAATTTCAAAACTCATAGTGGCAATATGGTGACAAAAATCTCAGTGGCGAATTCTTAAATTCTGCAAGCATACCTGTTGCAGATTTTTGTTGAGTTGTTTGGTCAAAATCTTCAAATTTATGTAAGGCTGTAAGGGACACAACGCAGAGTATCAGCTGTAATAGTATCATGATTACGACACATTTCCCCAGAACTTGAGAGACGACACAACAGAGACAATAAATGTTCGAACGATTTGGGGGCACAAGTCGAACATCTGATGGCTTGTTGTTTGGCCACTTTGTTAAGCGTGAACAGGTGACAATGACAGTGGAGTGAAAACTTGTAGCTAGCCAGAACACGAAGCCCTTTTTCGCCTAAAGTCAGAGTTAAAAGTGGACAAGTGACAACATGAAGTGGACTCGTCTCAATCTCAAGGACTTTGTGACAAGTGTTCTTTTCTCACTTCAACTTGTTTTCCAAACTCAATCCGTTGAGAAAATTCCGCTGGGTAAGTCGTAAGTGTACAAAGTCTCACACTCCAGACGACTCGTGAGAGTCAGTATCAGTTTCATGGGAAAATAATATTTGCGTTTCTACTTTACGATCTTTGCGAACAATAAAATGGGATTGAGACTGAACTGGGAAGCAAACCAATTTTTCAGGAATGACCCTGACACAATTTTGATTCTGGTTCAAGTCACTGACCCTGCCCTCAGCTGGAAAATTTCTTGAGCTTGACCGACTCTGACCGATACGTCAAAGATCTACTACACAAAAATTGTATAGTAGCAGAAAATTAGGGCTGGATGTTTTTTGTACAAAGTATAGAAATTGAAGAAGGTGCAACAAGAATCTTGCTCGTAAAAATGAGAGAGAAAGCTAAAGAGCAATCTGGATCCCGAATCCGGGGTTCCTGAATGCAAATGACTGCGTGCATATTCTTTTCTTTTACTTTTTCCCGTGTATTTCTGCCTCTGAAGACTGAGGACACTTTTAATCCAATTTAAAACTCCATTTCGTTTACATAAGGTTTTCTCATGGTTTGCACTGCAATGATTTGCATATGCAAAGCTAGCGTTCGTAAAGCATAAGTAGACTATAATTTAATGTCTCGAATGAGAGTGCAGTATATGTGGTAATATCGTCCATTTTTCACTAAAGTACATTAGACGAACTGCTTAATTGTGAAATGTGTTCAGGTTCAGGCTAAGAGCTCTGTTCAATGCAATGTACTCACTCATTCAAATAACATAGGAGAATTGTATTAGTTTATAAATAATTAATTGCGTGCTTTCTCATTACAATATTGACTCGAGTATTTGTCATGTAGAAGTACTTCGTGGACATTTCACTCATTGTTGGACGATCAATTTTCTAGAAATTTGGAATTAACAATGAAATCAAATTAGATCTTGCTGGACATTAAGTGGTTTTCCCAAAATGATACAAATTAAAGCAAAATCCTCGCTCTACGCTTTTATTGGAAACTAGCAGTGGGACCCGTGCTACGCACGGGTTTCTTTTTTGTTAAGCCCGTGGAATTTTTGAGTTTGGACATGCG
>JAQGCM010002393.1:0-11369 GCA_034699705.1 Hymenaphorura dentifera
AGCACCGCACAAAACTGAAGCAAACTTTGTAAAGCGAAAGCACCAACACGGAAACCGATTGATTGACTACTGTCTGTCTATACATAGATTTCAGATTTCACAATTTTAGACTCTGTTTCGGTCTGTGTGATTTACACTATTTTTGCATGCATTCCATTGCTTAAAACTATTAGCAAATCAACAAAATGATAGTCTTTCAGTTCTTGACATGAAAAATTGGCTCAAATTTGACTATTTTACGAATAAATTGAACAATTTGAGTCAAAGTAGGTCAAAAAATTCAAGTCATTCTTATGCCGACGAGCTCAAGCTGACTGACTGAGCCGCTCAGCTTTCCACAATTTTTAGTCGTGATGCGAGTGCTGCCTGCAAAGTGTGCAAAGTGCAGGGAGGATATATGGGAAAACGCCTTGGCCTTATTTTCGCTTTTTTCTGCCTTTGCTTCTCTCCCACTTCCACTTGGCAGTGGCACTGGCACTGGCGCTTCGCTATAACACGCAATTTGCAGTCTCACAAATCGTATTTTCGCACATCCGACGATTCGCGAATTTGCAGGCAACAGAGAGGGACACGTTTCTGTCGTTCTTTTGGCATTTTGGCTTCAACAAATTGCCTTGCTAGCTAAGCTGCAGTAGCCAAAAGTGCAAATAATCCAATGTGACAAACAATGCAATTCAATAGAAAATAGAATGGAGATTTGAGCTTCGTTGAGTTTGAAGTGGCTGTAAATACGACTGAGACTCCTATAACGTTAGAGTTGTTAGCTCACGAATCATGAACCACCAAAATCTTTCATGTATTTTGGACACGTCATCCATTACATAAAAAAGCAAACTAAGGGAAGATAAAACTTGACTTGACTAGACTTGTAGTAGTAATGCAATTATAATTTTGTGCTTTTTTTTGTGTCATATCATAGTCATAATATTTGCTGAAGGTTAAGTTAACCATGGAATGCTGCAAGACATGTAGATATTGTAGATGAGGCGAGCGCGAAGTAATTCTGAGTAGATTGTGTGCGAATTGCGAAATTACAATAAGTAATGATTGTTCCAGGTAAGGTCGGGGAGATCTTATGCTGTACAACTGGACAGAAACTGGATAAAAATAATTGCAATTTGATTTTAGATGGAGAACATTTTAAAATGCACTGCACTCGTATAACCAGCAGAGCTAAACTTGTTAATGAGCCTATTTGACGTCTATAGTTAATTTTATTTATTCTATCAAAAAGAAATTTATTTCGTAGGTGCATGATTATGGGTGGTATGAATAAAGATTTAGCATTTGCTTTTACTTAACTTTTTTCCACGTCCGGGCATGGATTATGATTATGATGCATGGTTATGGATTTTCTGAGGTTTCATTGTTGATGGTAATTTCTGGAATATAATATGCAACCTACCCACGGCCACGACCTGCGAACTGTGAAAGCGACAAGGCGACAAACGTAAATCTAACAGAGTCTACATTTCATTGATTTCACCAATTTGCAAAGCATGCTTGAACTAAAAAGAGAAATCAGGTCCAAAAATTGCCGGCTCCGAGGATCCAGAGCGCTTGTCTGGCCGGTCGCCCTGGAAACCGCTTTGTTATGCCCGGAGTTGCTTGTATTTGTTAGATGAGTAAATGAATAAAATCAATAAATTCTGTCTAATTTCGTCATGAAAATACTCAGAAGTCGGGACTCGAGACTGGTTATAAATATTCCCAGTATCTCTAGTGCATGAAAGAATTTTGCAAACAGGATTTCCGCGAAATTGTAATATAAGACACTTGAAATTCGGGAAATCCTGTGAAACTGAAACAAAAATATAGAAAAGTCCCAAAATGCAACTCAAAGTGACTTTTGATGATATTCCACGACATAAAGATGTGGCTACTTGTGTTGCCTGGAGTAATGTTGAGGAAGTTTTTACATGCGGGTAAGTTACATAGGACATTCTATAGTACGAACCAAAAAATTATTCTACTAGTTTGCAACAACAAATAATTTTTTTAAAGAGACGACCACGCACTTTACATGTGGAATCTCCTTACAAGTGAGACAATCAAAGTGGCCGAATTACCGGCTGAAGTATTCCCAATTGCTATGCAATGGCCGCCTAAGAATTTTGCTGCTCCGATTCCTGGTGCTCGCAAAACTTCAGAACTTCTGTTAATTACAACTTCCGATGGCTACTTTCACCTTTTAGCAAGGGGAGGAAGAATAGAGAAATCGGTTCCAGCACATAAAGGTACTATTCGAAAGCTCGGGGTTTTCCAGCTGTTTTTAAAATGAGTTGATTTTTTGCGATATCAGGGGCAGTCATTTCCGGAAGCTGGAATCCTGAAGGCACAGAAATTCTAACTTCTGGAGAAGATGGCTGCGTTCGAATTTGGTCTCGAAATGGTTTAATGCGTTCCTGCCTGGTTCAAATCTCAATTCCAATCTACGCTGCAGCATGGAGTCCGGACGCCCAGTCGATAATTTATACGAGCGGTCAAAACCTTGTCATCAAGCCAGTTGCTACTAATTCGTCTGCTAAAACAATTCAATGGAAAGCTCACGATGGAATTATCATTTGCCTTGCTTGGAACTCTAGTTCTAATTTGATAGTCAGTGGGGCAGAGGATTGTCGATACAAAGTCTGGGACCCTGATGGCCGCCAAGTTTTTGGAAGCGCACCGCACGACTATCCAATTACGTCAGTTGCCTGGACCGTAGCTGGAGATTTATTTGCTGTGGCTGGTTTCAATTTTCTCCGGTTATGTGATCGTTATGGGGTAAGTCAATTCTTACGGAATAATCTCAGCCATTTCGAAATTTTGCGAAGAATATTTTCAAGAAATTTCTGAATTTTTCAGTGGTCTCATTCCTTGGAAAAACCCAAAGTCGGAAGTATTTATTCGATTCAATGGAGTTCTGACGGAACTCAACTGGTGGGTGCTTGCGCAAGCGGCCATGTTTTCTTGGCAAATGTTGTGGATCGATCAGTCACTTGGCAAAACATTGAAGCAGTTCAAATTGGCCGAAGAAGTTTAACAGTCTCAGAGTTTACTGCAAACAAGCGGGACCGTCTTGACTTTCGGGAACGAATTAGTCAAGTGAGTTATTGTGGGATTTTGGATATTTTGGAAGCCGAAATCGTATAAAATAATATGTGGCCAATATATATCAAATTCCAGGTTTCTTTGAAGTACGGATACCTTTTGGTTGTTAGCCTGACACAGATTTACATTTACAACGCTATGAATATTGGGACACCACTGGTGTGCGAACTTCGTGACAACAATATCGTGAGCATGGTTCTGCAATCAGCCAGGTATTTTTCATTGTGCAACGTTTCCCTACAATAATTTTGTCCGGCGATCCGATTATTAGAGCTCGTGCTTTTCAGAAACTTTTTAATGTGCGGACATTTGGCCATTTCTACCTGGACTTATGGTGGCCACCAAGAAGGTACAATGAAATGGCCAGGACTCCGCGCCGAATTCCTCAATTCGCAAACGGCAACCAACTCTCCCGATATGGCGGCTTTTGTGGACCAAGTCGACTCGCGATTAATTCGTGTATTTCATACTTTAACTGGTAAATCGGTAGCTGAGTTGCGAATGAAACATCCAATCCAACAAGTGGCTCTGGCTCAAAACGAGGATGTTCATGAAAAAATGCTGGCGATTGTTGACAAAAACTTTGAGCTTTACGTGGTCGCTATCAAACGGGGTGGGGCGAGTACCAAAGATTCTCCAAAACGCATGTCGATGATGACTACTGCCGTAGTTTGGCACAGTGATGCACCAATTCTTGCAAGTCTCCGTAAAACAAAACTCAGAATTTACTATCTACCCCAAGTGATATTTTTCGATTCTACAATTTTGGAGAATACTTGTGAAGACAAAGATCTCGGGTAAATCTCAGGAAATTTCAGTAAAAATGCCCAGGTATTTGCACTGCACTGCAACAGTTATGAAATTTCGACTTTTGTATTTTGTAGTGAGTTGGGACCGGCTCCTCAATTAATCAGCTTTGAAAGTGGAGTAGTCCAAATTCGGCGATCAAATGGAGTTCTGCTATCCATTCAAACATCACCATTCATTCCACATTTGCATCAGCTTATAGTTTCTGGGAAATTTGCAGAATCTCAAAGGATATGTCGATACGTTAATGTGTGTAATCTGTGCAACTAATTCCAATTGCATCTTTTTAGTTTGAGATCAAAATCTTGAATTCATATTCACAGGACAAACTTTTATGGGGCGTTATGGCAGGGCTCGCTGCCGCAAAAGGTGAATTAGAAATTGCTGAGAGTTGTTTTGGGGAAATTGGACATTTTGACAAAGTCATGTTCATTCAAACAATCAAAGTAAGACAATCATAGAAGCACTTGTGAATTTGAAAATTACAACGCTGTGGTAGTACTAAATTTTCTAATTTAGCAATCGCCAGATGAACTCATTAAAAAATCACAAACTCATCTATTGACGGGTGCAAGTTCCGAAGCAGAGGCTGTTCTCATGCAACAAAACAGAGTTGCTGAGGCTATTTCGATAAACATCTTAAGTCATAATTGGAATCGGTAAACTGCTAAGAATTGTATTACACGTTACACAATGTCTGAATTTAAATGCAAAGTTCGCTCTGTTGATTTCTCCAGAGCGTTGGAATTGACTCTAAAACACAACGAGGATATCGAAGAACTACTAATCGCCAGGCAAATTTTCATTCACAACCTAGACACTCAAGAATACCATCCAAGATACCTGGAACTGCAAACCAAATACAAGCTATCGTCTAAGGGGAAGAAAAAATTGGATGCTTTAAAAAATCAGAAAAATTTCATTGGCTTGATGCGCTTTGGAAAAGATGAAGAAGGTCGACCAATTGTACCCTCCGTCCAGGGAACAATGATTGTCGGTGGACAAAGCAAAGACAACAGTCGTGAGGGGAGCGGGGCTTCACTTCCACCGCGCCGTGGAAGTCGAGTGGAATTAGAAGAAAATTTGGACAGCCGCGTCATTGAGGCGAGAAGGCAAGCCAGGGAAACTGGAGCACAAATTAAGGCAATGAGGGATGCAGAACTCTTAGCTCAGATTTCAAGAGCTTAGAATTTAACATGATTTAAACTACACTAATATTTCGTCATGAATTGTAAGAAATTATATTAACCAAAAACTGCTTTAAATGTATAAAACAAAAATTGAAATCCGACGGTTTATTAAAAAGAAAAATCGTGGCCAATCCATAGAATTAGTTGGGAATGTCCATTTCAATTTCTGTGATTAGGGTACGATTCAAAAGTATAACTACTAATAGTAGTTACTATTCCTTAGAAAACTATTCAAACGAAAATTCGGATACTCACACATTCTTATTGTTGTTGGGTGGATTTTAACGAGGTGCTCGCACTTCAAAACGTTACTTAACGTTACACTGTGTAATATATTGTTGGAACTAGTTTACAAAATGAGCGCAGCTTTCAAGAGCTATTTAATGTATTTTTCCATAAACTTTCGGTGGAAGTCAGAACGGAGGCAGTCATTGATGAATGTTTTTCCTTTTCCTCCGTCATCGGCACGAGCGCAATTCTTGAAGACAACATCTTCGTCCCAGCGTCTCTTCACCTAAAAACAGCAACTTATAAATTTGAACCTTTAAGAATAAATTTAGCTGAACTTGATAAATCCTAAAATAAAGATTTCTTAGTGTGTACCGTCATGTCTCCCTTAGCCGCTGGTCCAGTGTAGTTTAGCAGGGGATTTCCACTTAGGATATTCTCGGCTCGAATTCGTTCCTCTTCAGCCCTTTTCTCGGTTTCTGCTCGAGCTTGTTCCAAAGCTCGCTCCTTTTTAATTCGCTGTAGTTCCGCCATAAGAGCAGCTGTATCGTCTTCATCCTACGCAAATTATTACAAAACCAAATTGACAAATTGAAATATGCCAGCCATGTACAAGAATGAAACTCTGCCACAACAGAAACGACAAGAGTTGCGATTCTCAATAAATGCGATTCCCCAGAAATGGAAACCGGCTCCACCATAAATTCTTACACAGTGCGTTTGTAGACACTTCGATTAATCTCTCAGAATCACACTGGCAGCCTTAATCGCTATTGCCTAAGAAATAAAATTGTACTCACTTCGGATGAAGAGTCATCATCATCTCCGTCTGAAGCATCGGGTGGGTCATCGGCGTCCAAGTAGGCAGGGTCAATCTTACTCTTTTTGGGCTGTGGTGGCGGTTGAATTGCTCCGCGAGAATCTGAAGCGGAAGATTCCACGGGTCTATTTTTGTCGGTTCGGCGAGCGGCACGCTCTCTTTCTTCCAATTCACGCCTGTAGTCTTTGTTTTTACGCTCTTCATCAGTGCCTTGTCCTGGCTCTCTACATATTTAAAAAAGAGATTTCGATCAATTTCTATTCAAGTTGTTCCAGTTTAGTTCTAACTGGACAAGTTCTTTGGTATTGGTAAAACTTGTTAGCCCAATAGTTGAAGAGTTTTACCTGTATTTCAATTTTAGATTGCCTGGCAAATCTCTTGATGAATATTGACGTGTAATAGCACTCAAATCTTTTTCTCCACGGCCACTACCACCCTTGGCCGGGTCAAAGGTCGGCCTTGCAGCAGTTGTCATATTCACGAATGCCTACACCCAGTGATGCTGAAAGATAAAAATCAAAGCAGATTAAAATTAGCAGTTCAAATTACGTAAATAGTCTAAACTCTAAACATTTGCAATTTTTTGGTTGTCGACAACATTTTATCGTATGCTGTTCCAGATAAGCCAACAAATTGAATTAAATTACCACAAAATGAAAAGTGAAATCTCATGTACTTTGATGTTCTAACCTTGCAAACGGTAAATGACGAATTTCCTGCGTCCTGCTCGATCGAGGTCGTGTTCGGGTCCAAAAAATGTGCACGGGCTGGCTTCTCGGTTTCAGATAACAAATTAAGCTTCTGGAGAAACTGGAGGGTGTGGGGAGATGTTGTCAAAAATTGATCAAAATTATGAAATTGCTGCTGCTGCAAAACGTGTTGCGCAAAGTTTGGAAAGTTTGGATTGAAAAGAAATTTGTGAGACTTGAAATGTGGCGCTTTTGCATAGCTGATACGTTAGCTGCAGTTTTTTTGATGGCCCAAAAAGCCAATCGTAATTTCTGGGGCAAATTTTTTTGAGATTGCATGAGACACACATGTGACGATGACAATTTCATTGCCTATTTCCAATTTCAGCCAGCATCAAGCCAGAATTGAATTCAGTTCGATTAATTTCTTCGTTTTATCCTTAGCTAAGTTGACACTTTATAAAACGTCTAAAATTTCAAAATTAATCCAGAATTAATTGAAAAATTCCTTCTGTTAAGTTCTACAAGTCTTCAACTTCAAACTTACTTCAGAGTTAACCAGTGACAGCCGACAGCTGAATGGCAGGTGCAACCGACAGTATGGTTTCCGACGCTCTAACCAGTCATGTTACTGAAGACTTCTTGACCGTAAGATTTTCTGGAACGTTTGTAGTTTAGAAATGAATGAAATGAACTGGATAAGGATTTGTATCTCTAAAATTTTTATTTTTATTTGCAGCAATTTGAAAAGAAGTTCAATGAGGAGCTCAAGGTAGGAGAAGTGAGCCACGACACGTCTTTCCAGTATGCCTGGTGTTTGGTAAGTCTAATCAAATCTTTATAAAATGTCGAAGTCGAAATAGGTAAAGAGCAGTGCCTTTTTGCTGAATGGCTGTAGTAATTATGTTTATCGTTAAATGTAGATCCGATCGCGGCAGAACAGTGACGTCAGGAAGGGTATTCTGATTTTGGAAGATTTATTGAAAAATAAAGATGCTGCGAGCCAACGCCGGGATTATTTCTATTACTTGGCAATCGGCCACGCTCGAGATAAAGATTACAACACAGCGCTAAAGTACATTAAAACCCTTCTCCAGGTATACAGGACACGTTAATCGAATGTAGCTAAACTATGCTAGTCTAATCACATTGCACTTCATAAATTGTGAGCTTTTAACATTTTCTAAATTCTGCAGAGCGAACCTGGAAACCAACAAGCCCAATCCCTGGAAAAAGAAATACGAAACACTATGGCAAAAGGTAAATAGAGATTTTGTAGAGTGTTTTATGTGTAGTATTTGCGCCAGAAACGAATTAATTGGTGTACAATTCTCCACGTGTTTAGATGCCTACAAGGGCGCAGCAATTGCCGGCGGTGGCCTTCTTGCTGGAGCTGCATTGATTGGCCTTGGAATGGCTTTTCTAAAACGAAACTAAGCACTCAACATTAGTGGACTGATTAAATTCTGGAAAGTTCTCATTCTTTAAGAGTATAATACTAAAAATTATGTCAAAGCGGTGTTGTAAATAGTCGTTTCGCAAGTTCCACTTTTGCAAATTTAACTAACACAATTGCTACACTTGTGTTTAGTTCTTTGGGTAGAATATCTTTATCCATTTACACAAATTAGCACTAAATAAAGTTTAGTTCGAAAAAGAAATACAACGCAATTTCTTGATATCAACTTACTTGAGTTTAATTCAGCTAAAATCATTTGAACAGATTTTGTACATTTAAACTGGAAGTTCAGATTTTCCACAATATTTACGAGCACGACCAAATTCCAAATTACCTGGCATATAGCAGGGTTAGTAAATTCAATGTTCGTCCTCGCTTAACTTAAAGAAACTAAATGAATTTAGTTAAGCCGGGACGATCAATGAATTTACCTACCCTGGTATTTATAAAACTATTCAAACAAGTCATTGTTCAAATATTTGAGATTGCAAGCGGAGTGAGCCTAAAAATACAATTAAGTTTTACAGTTAATTTCCAAATTCGAGCAATATTTTACATGGAGAAATTTTGAGTATAGTCGTATTCAATGGTTGGAATGACGGCTTGGACGAACTTAAGAAAAATGATGAGGTACATGTGGACCTGCGAAAAGTTCAAAGAAAAACACATTAAGAAACCGAAGATCTGGAAAAACAAAATGGGTCTGGAAAATAGACGTTTTCTTACCCCCAGCTCTTTACCACCCTCTGTCACGGTTTGAATAATTTTCTTCATCACATCTGCGTGGCGACACGGATGAACTGAGGCAGCAATTACTCCTGAGAGGTGGGAATGTGCTTCCATCGTCACAGTCTTTTTCGCGTGGTCCTGACTTACATCTTCGTACATTTGGTCAACTGTCAGGATTTTACGGTTCTGTAATTCAATAATTTCTGGTTATTTAGCAAATCAAATTATGCGTCTGATATTATCTTTTATTGGACCACCACTGACCTCGTCGTAGCCAAAAATCCAAAGGCGTGGGGTTTGATAAAATTTGTCATAGGTGATGTGCATATCGTAGGTTCTAGTTTGGATGATTTCTCCAGCTTCTCCAGAATGTTTATTGTCACTCTGGGACTGTTCTTTTGGAGGTTTGTAAATGCTGTGAGTATCATTTTCATCAAGGAGACCAGCCGCTTCAAATTCTTCCATGTCAATTGGTTCCTCTTCTTCTTCTTCGACCTCTTTGGCAGGAGAGCGACGATCGCCTTTCCCAGAATTTGAAGACGGCTCAGATGTCATGTTTTCCAAGCTCATTTCAACTATTTTCTGCTCTAAATGAGCCTCGAAATGATGAGTGTCGACCCAACCACCTGCAAACCAACAAAACAACAATTAAATTGTTGTTTCTATAAATCAACTTTACTAAATTAAATTAGATTAAATCGTTTCGTAACCAAAAATGTAACGCATTTATGCTAGAAACCCAAGTACAATAGCAAACCGTAACAATCGTATCAAACCAGACAAAAAATTATACATTGAATAGTTTTGTGCAGCTCTGCGTGCTCAACTCTGTAACATTGTAATGCGAAAATAAATGTTGACTTATCTATACCATCATCATCCTCCGGTTCGATGACTTTTTCTTGATCCGTATCATATTCCATCTATTTAAAAGAGCAAAAAATGTCAAACAATTAGGAAATTTTATTCAAATCCAAACTAAATGTATTATTGTTATCAATCTACTAACCTGTTTGCATCGTTTGTAGCAAGGGACATTTTTGGTAATCAAAAATTGTTTTTCTTTTGGCAAGTAGGACTTTGCCTTGGACTCATCCCCAGAAGACCATTGCCAAGTTGGACAATGGTGGACCAAATGATCACCAGCAGCTAAAAATTCTTCTGGCGTTATGACCCCTGTCTCTTGGAATTTAGAGTCACGAAGCACTGGGATAAAAATTTCAGCCACACCCAGGGCAGTTCCTTTCACTGAATTAATCACACTTTGCATTTTTAGTTAAATCAAATTCAACTCCACAACCTTAAGAAGAGCAAACTTTTAAAAAATCAGTTAAAAATTTGGAATTTCTGCAAAACGAATTATGAATTAGATTAGAATTTGGAATTTTAGGGTGTTCAGGCTTAGGTTTTGGTGAGTTTCTTTGTGAAAGAAATCCACGTGGCTTTTTAGGGGACAAATAAATGACTCATGGAACGGAACGGACTTGAGAGAGACTCACCACACTCGCACTCCTGCAAATTGCAATTTCAATTTTCTATTGCAGAAGAGTTTCAAACTTGCAAAGTAAAACTACAAAAATTGCAAACTGTAGATTAAAAAGTTTATAGCAGAAGATGATTTCTATTTTTAATACTCATTATTTAGTTGTTTTTGCATTTCAGTACGAGTTGTCGGAATAATCCTAGCTGATTATGCTTATAATTGAATGCAAAACAATGCACTAAATCCAAACTGAACTTTTAGTTTAACCTTTGCTATTGCGGAATGTGGATATAAGATTTACTCCATAATAATAAATTATTATTCACAGGAGGGAAGTAATTTAGGAATGTATTCCAAGTTTGCAAAAAATAAATGTAATTAAGAAATATTCTTAATTTTCTTTGGAACTTTGCAAGTGTTATGTTAAATTAATATGACGAAAACCAGTCCTTCAAGTCCTCCTAGCATTTTATTTCTTGATAACAATCGTAATAAATTTCACCAAACACCGAAATGATTGGAAATAGTAGTTGTTTAAAAAGTTCTAAAATTATAACGAATGCAATGGCCAGTAAATACAGGTTTAAATGAATCTCAAAATTTTATCGCGTAGTTGCAAGCTTGCAAATCCACATTTTAGCCAGTCAAATCAAATAAAATTCGTTTTCCACTTTTCAGGTAAACTTTGAACTACATTTACGTTTTGTAACATTTACCTTGTATCTTATCCTCTAATTTCTTAAAGACACAAGCTCTACATACATAGCATGACACTTGAATGACCACCAAGAGCTAGAAAAAAAATACAGTAAAGCTTTCGCTCAGAAAACCAGGTTTTTCGGTTACTATTTGGCTGTGGCGATGAGTCGCT
>JAQGCM010002394.1:0-11367 GCA_034699705.1 Hymenaphorura dentifera
TGATCTCATGAGAGTTTGAATTGAATGCACAGAGTGCTCAGCTACTATATCAATTTAAATCATGTAGACTCCTGTGGTGCCTGTGGACTTTGACTTGACTTGACTACTATGACTACATACTATTTACTCACAACTTAAGCATATGTGACTTTTACTCAAATATTGCCGTGCTCTTTGGGACGTCAAATCGTTTCTTCGGTGCGAGCGCTTATCTTTTTCATGGCGATTTCAGTAGAAATTTTACCGGATTTACAAAAATTGACGATGATAAACCAATTGAGTCAATTTGTCTAAGAAATCCGGGATGAAAATATTTTGCATTCTAAATGTTGAATGAACTACTTGAATTGTCGGCCAACTTTAGTAGTAACCGGCATGCGTAGAAAAAATTGCCAATTCTAATTTACTACTTACTCATCCGTAGAAATGGGAGATGTCGAATGAGAAATTGTACTGCTATTATGGCGACTACTCACACTATTATTGGTGCAAGCAAAAAAGTTGCAGAACCGTGCTAGTCCATTACTCCGGCGGGTCGGTCCCTGGGTCTCCTTTTCCGACAATAAATGAAGATGTCGAGATTCAGAAATCTCCAAAGTGTGAGAGCATCAAAATTGTTCTCAAGTTTCAGAATGAATGTTTGAGGAAAAAGTAAAAAGACGCAGACTCGAAAGAGAGAAGGAAAGAGCAAAAGTATGAGTCGTGAGAGTGTAGTGTTGAGCAATGTGGTCTTTCACATCATGTCAACGACTATGAAACCCTATGAAACCGGGTAACTCTACTTACCTACATCTACGCTTTCTTCACTCTAATATATCTAACGAGCACCACAGCAGAGCTCAGCCGATTGTACGCAGAGCAACTTGCGGCACCGAATCCACCAAACTCAGTTTCTCTCGAACGCGAGGTACACGAATTTTCTTCCGTCAAGAGCTGCAGAAATATCCGGGATTGCAGCTCAGCTCAACCCGTCTGTCTTTCTCCAGACTCAGAGCAGAGCTGAGTAAAAGTTTAGCTTGGACAAACTAAATCTGCTTCATTTCTACAAACCGAGTTCGAAACTGTGCACATGGTGGTTCCAACAGGCTTAATTTTTATGTTTGCTAAACTCTCCTAATTCCTTAATATTGGAAAGTGAAAGTCGACTTTCACCTCGGATTCAAGACCCTGCAAAACTGGGGCTTGTGTTGGGGGAGCTGAGCCTGCGGCTTGTGTTCGTTGTTCAGGTTGGTTAGTGAACTAGAGGAGAAAGTGATTAATCATGAGAAATTAATTGCATTAGTTGATGCTGGCTGGCGGTGTGGAGGTTGAGAGAGCTGAGTTTGTACAAAATTGATACGGTGAAAGTGCAAAACCTCTAGCCACAAGGGACATGGGGGAAAGGCTATTATCTGCGATCATTCCTTCGTGAAACTTTCCAACTTTCTTAGGTCTAAAAACACAGGCCATCTCTGTTGTCTGTACTACTCTCCTGAACCAGCAGCCCAGCACCACCCGCACGCATACAGGTTTCTGGTTTCACGCCTCACTTAATGGTAAAATTTTACTCCCGTTGGTCGTCTTTCCTTCCTTTTCAGTTCGATTTGCTTTTGAAATAAGAGAACCAACCCCTTTTAGCTTCAAAATAAGAATCATTCAGAGTAAAAACTGGCACTGGTCTGTGAAGTGCAGTGTAGTGCATTGCGGACTGAGAAGAAATACTAGTGCACTGCAGATACCTTTCGAGATCTCTGCACTTTGACGTACCCGTAACCGCTGTACTCTCTTTCTCTTCATCTTCTACTTTCACTGCTTCCACTGGTTTTTGATGTGAAATTCTCTCTTCTGAAGTTGAAGTGGGTCGGTTTATAATCAAATAAGGAACTGTAGTATTGTATTGATCCACCTCGACGACTCCTTTTCCACCATCCAGCAGAGGTTAACAAAGTGCTGAGTGCAGTGATGTGGAAAATATAATTTTTCTGACAGCCTGGCCTAGCCTGGCTGCTTCTCTGTACGTCGTACATACATAGGTACGTACGTACTTTCATCCTTCATCTTCCTTCCACCAATATTATGGACTGGAAGAGGTGGAAAGACTTTTCTTGAAAAAAAATTCTATTCAAGTCACGCTTTTGCTCGGGTGTTGCTAATAAAACTCGTGTATATGCAAATAATAAAAAGCACTCCGTCTTGAAACTTACTTTTTAGCTGGGCTCGGGCTTGGGCTCAACTCTCTACCGCAAAGGAGAGCCAAAAGCTTGAAGGAAGCAAAGGAGAAGTGAAGCGACAGGTCGAATGTGAAGTGAAAGTGCGGGAAAGCTTGGGAATAACCTGGGCGGCTTGTCGGCTTTGAGAAGAAGGCCTTGGCTCCAAGAACAAAAAAGAAGAAAAACTTGAGTATTCGTAAAAAGCAAATATGTGTCTAGGGCACACATGGGAGAAAAATAAAGACGAAAGTGAAGACTAAATTGTTTCTCTGTCGACTCTGCTCTAGTGGAAAAGGAATTTAAAATTTACTTTTAGCTTTATTCTCTCTGCCATTTCACACTTTGAGTTCTATATGAGATAATCCATTCCCAAGTCCCGTATGTACTTTTGCATTGTACAAGTGCACAGAGGTAGTGTTAATACTGAATGGCAAGAAAAGAGACAGCTTCCAAATCTTTTGTCTCCTCGACACTTGTGCCTGTGTGTGACTGTGACTTTTTGGCTTGAGATAAAAATACAATATTGAGTCAATTGGATTTCAAAGTGCTGAGCTGGTCATTGTAAGACGGGTCAAGAGGGAATAAAAAAAGTTTGACTCGGGCGAAGGGACGAAAGGCAAGAAAGATTTCTTTCTTACTTTCTCTGTCTGGTGAATGGATGGACAAGGAAAACGAAGAAAGTGAAAGTAAATTGTTGGCGATGATGTTTTTCCCTGTTTTGTGACAAAAGGAGCTTTGAATTTGAAAGCAAATAATACAAACCGTGCCTGGCTCAGTTGGAAAACTCTTCTTCTTCAGCCTTCACTGCTACTACTACAAAAGTTGAATGGCTACAATTCTACTGAAATGAACTTAAACTGGAGCCCAGTCTACACAACATAAAGCTGAGTGAGCACATGCCACGACCATAAGATTGCAATTGTGCTATTGAGTTCCAGCCAGCCCTGCCAGCCGCATCCTCCTCTGACAATCACTCTGAGTTGTGTGTATCTGTTCAAGATGTAAAATCGATTTTGATAGAATTGTTTATATAACCTCCTCTGTTTCTCGTCTTCCAAATCGTTTGATGTATAAACAGAAGGAAACTATTCAAACAAACAATATCAATTTATCTGTCTAGGCACGTGTTTGTGTTTCATTCCGATTTGATTGAAGTGTACTGCAGGTCTAGGCTCAGGCTCAAGCTCAGACCCTGCGCTCTGCATAAGAAAGTGAAGACGAAGAACAAGGGCCGTGAACCGAATCGACGAGAAAAATTGGCTGAATCGCATTCCTTTCACTTTCTCTTTCCCTGCCTGTCTTCGACAAAAAAAATATTGGCATGTACTTGCACTGCTCAAACTGAAATTCGAAGATAACTCCACCCCGCAGGGTGCTTCTTTCGAGTTCAATTCCATGTTCGATGTTCCTTCAACCTACATGCATATCCTTCCAACACAAATGATTTTAGCTGCAGAGAAAGTGGTTGTAGTAGAGAGCTCACCGAGCATTGAATAGGATTGCAACTTTCAACGCGGTGAAAGCACCTTTCTCCAAAGGATTTCTTTGCATACACACACATCTGCATTGCGTGAACATTAAGCAGAAGAAGGAAAATTAATTGGTGAGCTGGTAAAACGTAAGAAAAATTTGTCAGAGGAAAAGGAAAAACTAGTGGAACCCTGGCTGTGGGAATGAGAAAAGGATCGACCTCAAATTCTGGCTGTCGGCACTTTCACTTGGCGTCCTCAATGGAGAAAGGAGTTGGGGCTTCCGCATTTCTAACAAGGCCAACCGTACTAGTCGTCGGGCTCTCATTTTTCATTTTGACTCTCATCCTGACTCCTCTACCTCTTGTCACGGCACAGCATGGTATGAATCTACTTTTCTATACATTCCCTGCGTTTTTTCTCCTTCCCTTTAGAAACTTGGCCGAAATTCTGTACTTTTTTTGTCTTGCAATTTTCTTTCGGGGTTATACCACCGGGAGGTTAGACATGGTAGTAGAATTACATATTTCCTAGCAGAGTTCTTCGATTTGAAGTTTTCGCCTCGAGGAAGAGGATACGGATTTCGTTCGTTCGTTCCAATTTTCCAAGTTCTTTGAATGCTTTGAGCATTCGGCGTTCTCAAAACCACTCTGCAGAGCTTTTCTTCAGAAATAAATGTGTGCAGCAGAATGGAAGGAAATTGGTTAAGTTTTCCTAGCAGGGTCTGGCAGGCAGTAAGCTTGGCATTCACCCGGAAAATAAATGAGCTAGACTTGGACAGGACTTGGAATTGGGTTTTCGTCGTAGTAGTCCCCCAGACTTAAGCAGTTGATTAAGTTTAGAAATAACCATTCGTCTGCGTTTAAGGAGACCTCCCGTGACTAAACCCAATTGAAATTGAAACCTGTAATTGTAAATGCATTGGGTTGGTTGGAGTGTTCTCAAGCAAATCTTGGCTTGCCAAGCTTTGATAGATGGATCCAATTATTGCCGAAAGCTCAAATGGAAACTGAATCCAACGAAAAAAATATTTAGTAAAAAATGAATGCAAGTTTTCGTTATTTGAGCATGTTGGAAGGAAGAAATCTGCCTGGTGGCTTACATAGCTCAGCCAAGGTATAAAATTAAAAGGTACCAAAAGTTATTACGTCGAATTGGATTCCGGTGCTCTGCTAGCAAAGCAAAACCAATCACAAAACCATAGAATACACCCCTATTCAACCACAACACAAAGCGCTTGGCCAGCATTATTTATCCATTTCGCCAACTTGAGCCCCTATATGCTGTAAGCGAGACCTGAGAACTCAATTTTTATCCTCTTAGAGAATTTATGGTCCAGGATATTTTTTTATAGAAGGGAACGACCCCGTTCACCACATTCAACTATTTTATGACGGTCGTATCGGCAAATGTGAGTGCAGTGATCAAAGAGCTCTGGACTAGGCAGACTTATGTATCGGATAAGTACGCATAGTACGCAACGTACGTAGCTCAATACAGTTAAACTTTTTCCGTCTTGAAAAGCAGAGCTATCTTCTCAACCAGTAGCTATTCCTTTCCGAATGCGGTAAAATTGAGTCATAAAAGTCTGAAACTGCTAAATTTTTGATGCTTTGCACTCCGGATAAGAAAACGTAAGCAAGATTCGGCTAGTAAATCCGTAAATAATAGTCGGTTTGGAATTCTAGGTGGAATGGCAATGCTTAAAAGTACAAATGGGGCGTGACGGTCGTTCTGTACCAAAGCGACAGCGACCCAGTGCTTTCTCCGATGCCCGGGTTCCTAATTGGAAATCATTAAAACATTCAAGTCTATTTACAGATTCTCTGTTCTTTATTTCCACTCTAACACTTTCAAAATGGACCAAAGTTGAATTGGTGGTGTGAAATTTGTTAGGAGGAGAGCTGACATCGATTAACTCAATGCAAGACCAGTGCAACAAGACGGTCGGGATCTATGAGGAGGTGATGAGTCCACCCGTGACTAGTGAAAACAAAGGCAAGCCCATGGTGTGTCACTATCGATTTCGACCCTTCCGTACAAATCTCAAAGACTGGGTCCTCCGAATTCGCTTCACAAAGTTCAAAGTGGGTCGTCTCCTCAACGACTCCTACTGCGAGAATGGCTACATTCAGGTGAGCTTGAGCCTGAGCTAAACAATCTAATGGACTTTTTTGTCTGACTCTGACTCTGAGTGAGTGAAGTTCTCTGGGGCATTAATTCGTTTTCATCTATCACTCTGACGCGGACGCGCGCGACACAACGGAAAATGTGCACAGAGTATTCGTAGCACTTTCCCCTTTGGAATGCCTCGTATTTCACCGAAAACTATCAAGGCAGCCTGGGAGATACAGATACCCGCATTTACCACTGGACGCAAAGTCAGGACCGATTTTTTTGTGTTCAATGTTGACCGTTGCACTTGGCCGGACAAATATTTAAACTGAGCTGGCTTTATCTTGTGTCCCAGAGGAATCGCAGTCATTACGAATGATTGACTTTGAAAGCGAGATGGTGAGATCATGAATGCTTGCCGCCTGCTAGAATTGAGCACAAAATGTTCTGAATGAATTATAGATTCACTGACCATTTAACGACTGATATCCGTCTAATTTTTCAATCAATTCAAGCCGTCTTTTCTATGCGCTTTAAAAAATCCATTATCGCTAACATGATGATAATTCCAATTTGAATTCTTGAAACAGAGTTATACATTTTTCAATTGTTGCAGAAATTCATATTTTATCGGCTCATTTTTGTTTTTAATATCTACTTTGTTGAATTGGTGAAGTTGCTGCTCGTGTGTAATGAAATTCAATGCATGATTTGAAGTGAGTTTGAGTCTTTCTTATTCTCGACTACTCAGTTTTTGGTTGAAATAACTGTTCACTAAGACCGTCAGGGATTTCCCCCCAATTTGGCACAGAATCTCCCGGGCTCTAAAGTTGGATTTTATCTTTAAAGATTTAAGCCTCACATAACAGTGTATTATTCCATTGCACTGTTTTCCCACGCTATTGTATTGCTCATAATGTGAGAATAATTTATTATAATGTGCACATCCAACTAGATTATCACAACAAATAAGACTCACTGCAGTCTCGACTCGACCGCATTTCAATGTTCCACTAAAGATCTCAAGCAAATAAAAGCAATCACACTAAATGTGAAAGTTTCAAATTAAATGCCAGCCTTTACACTTATTGCTATCTTGAAGACGGTCACGATTGCATTGCACACATAAAATTCTAAATGGTATTGCACCATCATTTGCTTTTGCTTCTTTGAAGTTGAGACGGTTGGAACGAGAATTCCAAACGAAAATGAGAATGATACGGCGGCATCTTCACTTATCCTCGAGTCTAAAATAGTAAAATATATATTTTCTCTAATGGAGACTAAAGTAGGTAGTAAATTTTCTCTTTCGCAGTACACTGAAATAATATACGGCCGACGGTTGAAGCGGAAGTAGAGCAGCATGGGCTCTGAGAGAGAATAAAGATATGGTTTTTGGTCTATGCTTCGCTTGCTCCTGCTACTGCTGCTGGCTGAGGTTGAACACAACTTGGTTGGGTTTGAAGCTGAACTGAATAGTAGAGCAAAGTAATGGAAACATTTTGGAGTTATTTGTAAACTTTGGGTTTCTGGTCTGAATTAATAATACATAGAATAGAATGGAAGAGCATGCAACTTCTCATGTTGTGGGCACAAAGATGCGGCGTCCGCCCATATCTGTATGATATAAACTTTCACTTTCCTCTGCCTGCCTCAGTCAGTGAAAGCGGCGTAGGGAAAGCCTGGGATGGATTTTGGTAGCAGGAAATCGATCATATATTTTCTGTCCTGTTTTCAAATTCAAACCGCATAATCACATGGAGAGAGTTCAACTTTTCATATGTAAATATTTTGTACCACTCCATTAATTTTGTGTTGTGATTGTGCTCATGGCATAGCCTTGTTTTTTGGCGATTTTTGGGCAGAGAAGAGAAGATGTTGGTATTGGTATTGGCATTTTGGTTTCAATTTTCCATCCATCCAGACTAATCAAAAAAGAACGAAAGTGGAATAGAGAACGAAAGCTTGCTCACAAATAGAATCATGGAAAATCGAAGAGCCTACGCTATTAAGCTTTGGCTTAAGCCATCAGCTACCATATTTTCTCAGAGGGATAAAAATGCTCTTGATTTATTGACAGGCTGGGAAAATCTCATACATTCCGTGCTCACAGTGCACAGTGAGTGGTATTGTCAGGCCCCAGCTCATTTTAGGAACTTGGAGATTAAGTCCGTAAAATCGTGCTATCGATCTTTTCCCAAATATCTCGACTCTTTAGTCGACTGGTGTACTTGCCTGCTGGCCTCATGTCAAGATCTACTTGTGAAATGAGAAGAGCAAACTCCTTCAATTTAACTCTCAAGAAAAGTTAGGGAAGTTCTCTTCACAGCAGACTTAAGACGACGAACTTGGGACGGAACTTGGACTGCCTTAATGTTCTTGCTCTTAAACGTTAAAGTTGATGCATTTTATGTGTAGCAATAATTAGTTTGTAGATGATAAAGGCAGAGTAAATTTTAACAGAAGACCCGAAGTCGTTGAATTTTGTTCAACTTCGCCATATTATGGTTAAAGCACATTATTAGTTTAGAATTCCGTGATCTCGAACTATTCCCCGTTCGATGCTAACTGTTAAATACCAAATGCACTAAAAAATTCAAATATCCCGTTAAAGGCAATTTCTCAATATCAACTTTCGGCAACAAAAAATTTTACTATGCAAGGTTTGCAGTATTGAAAACCAGTACTTTACCAAACACCAGAAATTGTTAAAAGTACTAATGCCTTAATCAATGTGCGTTCCAAAGAAATTTTGCTGCCAAAAATTATTCAACATTATGCCCTGACCAACCGCCATATTCATTTGCTCACTGGTTGCAAGTTTGACGCATGTATGTAATGGATGTTGATTTCCTGTATAGATTGTGGATGGAAACGGAAAGAGTGGGCTAAATAATCGAAGAGAGCCTGGGAAATTTTGCGGAGAAATCGAACAGCCGCAAACTTTCATTTCAGAAACAAGTGTTGTTCGCCTCGTCTTTTCCGTGGACAACTTCACAGAGCAATCCTACTTTCGTTTCGACTCCCGGGCAGAACAACAATACGAAGTTTATCTTCGCTATGGTCAACATCCTGAGTTGTATCCGAATCGTCGTGGAGAGGTTGGTTGGCCGGTTTCAAAATGTGCCCCTGTAAAACCTTAATAAAACTGCTAGTCCTATCCAGTTAATACTAATATGCAAAATCTGTCAGAATTCAAATTAGTTTAGATTCCAACTCCAACCCTTCATGCTTCCTGAATTCCTAAGCTTGAATATTTCTGGTATTGGCTTTAGTACTCGTGACTATTTCCTTCCTGAGTGAAATATCAGGCCAACATGTGTCACTTTCCCCTTTGTGAAGTTTTGTGAGTGTGAATTTGCATTTGATTAAACAGGTGGTGCCGAACACTTATTGCGAGCGTGTGTTCCGTGACTGCCGGATGCAGACATGTTATGTACAGTCACCCGCATACCCTGGCATTTACCCGAGAAATCTCCATTGCAAATATTATCTCAACACACGACTCCCCTTCACAAAACTTCATATTGAGAATGAAGAATTTAATGTGGACGGCCAACGTTGTGAGAACCTCATGCTCTGCCCCATGAAACCAATTGGCTCCGACTGTCCTAATGACTACATTCGCGTTTATGATGGAAAAGATGAAAATAGTCCGATCATTGGAACGTTCTGTGGAATGGGAAAGTTTCCCTATTCTATCATTGGCACAGGTAAAAACTACCAGAATTTTGACGTGATCTAATTTTTGGGCTTAGGCTGGGCATTTTAGCGAACTAATTGCTCATTAAAATTAAGTTCTCATTGTTCGAGTCGTTCCGATCTTTTGTGAACGAGAACTTGAGTCAAATGACTTGTTTCCCCTTATTCTGCCGTTTTTCATTCATTGGTTTCTACCAGAATTTGTCCATGGAGTGTGCTGTCAAGCTTTGCAGCTATCCTTCACTTTTGTAAAACGATGAAGTAGTACAGCTGATCAAAGTAGGAGATAAAATAAAATAGTATAGGTACGCGAGTTCTAATAACTTTACCAACCCAACTTTTCAAATTTTTCATCATCACAAATCCCACAAGACAAAGTTTGGCCATTGCTAGGCTAATTCTTTGAAATTGAAAATGAATTAGTATTTAATACGGACAATTGGTATCAAATTTCTAGGTTCCGATTTGTATGTGGAGTTTGTAACCTCAGCTGCTGGGCCACTCCTAAACACCGGGTTCCATTTCAATGTGGCCCATTGGCCCGGCCACGTTGACAATTCTGGAAAGAAAAATGGTACGTGCGACTGGACTTACACGAGTGGAGATTTAGTCAAAACTGGAGACAAACAAGGGTTATTCTGGTCGGTTTCTCATTGGTATGCTCCGCACACGACTTGCACTTATCTCATGGTAGGACAACCGTCAGAAATCGTTAGACTTTACTTCCCAAGCTTTCGAATTGAAAAGATCGAAGCTCCGATTCAATCCTGGGATGGTGAATGTGGGGAATCCCTCACGATTTATGATGCCAACTGGGCAGATGACTCAAGAATTATTAAAACTTTCTGTGACACATTTTCTCGTCCATTGGAAAAGTTTGATTTTGTGTCCACGTCCAACTCACTCTTTGTCAGATTTGAGAGCAAGACGGGGAGTTATAGTGGGTCATCTCTCTACTACTGGGCCCACTATGACTTCTTTAACAATACACATTTTGGAGAAGCTGTCCGGGACACGGTCTGCGATGAAGTTTTCTTTGGCAAACATACTTCAGAGGGAAAGTTTGCCTCTCCGCTCAATACATTAGTGTACAAAACAGATGGCAAGTCTGTTCTTTGTCGCTACAGATTCCTGACAAATCGAAGACACTTTGCCAGAGTTATCATCAAGATTGAAAATCTTAACTTCAAATACAATCAAGACTCATGTGTTCATTGTTGGTTGGACCGGGTGGACAAGGTATAATGAATTTTTCTACAGTTTGCACTCTGGCGTCTGGCATGCGAGCAGCGGCATGAGCAATTTTCAATTTGCCAAACCGAATGTTTGGAATATTTGCAGCGCTGCTCTTGTGCCCGTCTATGGAATTTCTATTCTACTAGACGAAATACGAGAGTGCGACCCATTATAATCTCGTTAGTTCGCTCGAAAGGGTCTGAGAGGTTGAACTAATCGTATTTCATTTCATTTGAATTTGGCTGACAGGTGACACTAATCGACCCAAGGCGAAATTCATCTCGTGTCTGCCTCTGCAAAGTAAGTCACTTTTGAATGAATTATAACTTTGGCAGGATTTGAATTGGCCTTTTTGAGTCGGGAATTCAGTGGGATTTAGATTGGAATGATTGAAATGTTTTACATATTTGGCTGGCGGCACAAACATCCAAGCTAGTTGTTCCGCTCCACTGGGGAAAGTGAACCCGATTTTCTTCTAGAATTTTTATCAGTTTATGGTTTGTCATTGCCATTATTTCTGAAATCTTCCAGACCAAGCTTTGGGTTAAAACTTAGGGTTTTCACTCTGCCAATGATCTGCTCTTTTTCAGGAGAACCAAGGACAATATAGCTACCCGGTGACTCTGATTTCAAAAGGAGAAGAAGCAGAAGTTGCT
>JAQGCM010002395.1:0-11367 GCA_034699705.1 Hymenaphorura dentifera
TTGCACTTATTTTGCACCACTCACTCGTGCGTGTGAATTGGTAATTGCAAATGGGATTCTGTTCTGGGTAAAAAAAAAGATGTTGCCCAGCGCGTGTATTTATTTTATTACGTAGCAGGAGCAGCAAGCAGCAAGTAATGAATGAGCAATGCATAATTCCTACCTCCTTCTGCACAATTTGACCACCCAAAAAATGTTTCGTGCAAAAAAGACCAACACAATTTTTGCTTGCTATTGGTGACTTTTGCTCTCTTGCCTGCCTCTGACTCCCTGTCCTGTCTGTGCTGTGTTAATCCATTTAGCTCAGTTCAGAGATAAGTGTCGAGTTTGAGTTGAGTTCAAGCAGGTGTGTTTCGTATGTGTGGGAAAAAAAATTCGCAAATTGCGAGTTTTGTAAATTTTCCGATGTGACACCCGACCCGACCCAGTCAAATACTAAGCACGCTATGACGACGACGACGAAAGTCGCAAGACGAGTCGATGTGCTTGTTCCGTGTCGAATGTCGACGATGCGATGGTTTAGCTTTCTTCTGAATTATTTAATTCATTCAAATGAAATGAAATACACACGATCGAGTTGTTGAGTCGACCACTTCCACTTCCACTTCTCCAGAAGTTGAGTTGAGTTAGAGTCAGCGCCCTACTTTTTAGTGTTATGTACAAGCAGTTTAGTCCTAAGAAGTCAGTCCTAGCCAGAAGCCCTAACCCTAGTTCGATTCCTGTAGTTTTCCAGTCAACTATTAACTCTCAAAAGCTAAAAGCTTTTGCAAAATGCTAAAAACTTCCACTCCTACTGCTACGGCTACAACCGAACCGAGTCTGACTGAACTCTGAACCGCAGTAAAATTTTACTCTGCGAATTCTGTACAGCACTAGCACTTATACATTATATTTGCATACGCAGATGCACGCTGTACGTACGTTACGTACATCGTCTGCGTAAGCTTAAAAAAAGGGTTGGGAAGTTGGGATTATCTGCAATTTTATGAGCAGAGTCAGCAGAGTGCCGTCGCCGTGCCGTGCGACTATGGCCGGCCCAAGAGTGCTACATTACGTAACTCAAACAAACTAAACTCTCTGATAACAAAAATTGACTAAATACGAGTCTTATCTCCTATCACGTATCATATCGCATATCGTTGCGTTCTTGCGTTCCGCTCGTCCTGGAAGTGGCTTGGCTTGGCACGGTAGACGTGACTAGAAGAAGCAAACTTAACTTGACAAATAAATAGCAAAATAAGCATAAAATTGTCGTTTGCATTTGCAAGCACTTGCGTTGCATTATTGTATTGAATCTTGGCATGGCCGGCCACATGGCCACCAGACTCGTCAGACTCATACTGCTCAGACCAGCAAGACCACAAAGCCAACGACGACGCCAGATTACAATAATGGCGAAGTTTTGATCAAAAAAATATGACCAAGAAAACTAACCTCAAGCAAGCAAAGCATGGCCATGGTAAAGTCAACAGCAAAAACAATGCAAAGCAAAGTAAAAAAGAGACGACACAAGGAAAAATCAATCAGACAGGTGAGAAAGGCTGAGACAATACAATGCATACATACGCGTGACTCGGACTGGCGACTGCGAATAAAAGTGAAGAATAATTTATTAGCGCCTAGCTAAGCTTGCAAAAAATAATTGCGATTCCCATTTCCTTATGCCAGAGTCGAGAACAACAGCAGAATCAGCATTGGTTCTTCAATTCTTCATCGTCGTCGTCGTCTTAGAAGAACTCTAAATTTATTCAGCTCAGGCTCATGCAATGAATGCTCGATCAAGTCATGGTTTGGTTTGAGAGAACAATTTGAGCTTCAGCAAGCAACTTGAGCTTGAGCTTGAGCTCGACTCGACCTCGAGGTTAGCTAGCTTGTGGTTGTTGTGGCAGGTAGCAAAATAGCTATGCTAGGCCAAGCTACAGCAGAATAATTAAATTTCTATTATTTAAAAGTGTAGAAAAAAGAGCAAGGAGCAGGTGACCAAGAAGAAGAACAAGAAAAGAAGTGGTCTACTTTCGGCTTGGCTTTGGGCCGGGCCTTGGCATGTGAATTATTTATGTCAGAAGTACAAGAAGAGCAAGAAAAAAAACGTGCAAGTCTCAAGGAGAGAAAAAAAAATAAAAACAATGCAATGCTGTGCGAATGCGAAATTCAGATAGTTTGTATTTGTAGTTGTGTATTTTACATAGAAGTAGAAGTCAGCTAGGAGCTAAGAGCCGTATGAGCTCGAAAAATAGCAAATGCATTGCATGACTTTTGGTGTTTGGGAGGGTTGGTTAGACTGACGTGGCAATTTGCAATTGGCAAATTTGCAAAACTTTTTTTTTTTTGCAAATTGTCTGCTGCTCCTGCTGCTGGAGTCGAGTGAGTGAGCCTAGCGTGAGAGTTTTTGGATTTGGCTACCTGAGCCTGTGTCAGAACCTCAATCATTTTGTATTTCTTGTTTGCGAATTTTTTCATTCGTGCAGGCAGGAAAAGCAGACATACACTGTCCGTCCACATACACGTGGAGTGAGAATTTGCACAGCTGGTTTTTCATGGATAATGGCAAAAATAGCAATTAGCAAATTAGCTTGTTAGGTAGTAGTCAGAGTCAGGAAATTGATTGAGCTGTTGATACAGTGCACTCCTTGAAAAAAATTGAATTTTTATGAGTGTCTTTTATTTGCGCATTCCAGTTTGCACTGTGGATTTCTGCAGAGCAGCAGTTTCAGGAATTTTAGCATGCAAAATATGTGCAAAAGTTGTTGAGTTGTTCATGCTTTTTCCCACCATCATTTGTTCCGCATTTCAAAACGATCAAAAATGCTACGCTAGTATTTTAGGCAAAAACATGATGTCAAATTCAGCAAAATTCTTTGCAAAATCTCGGACGACAAAGCGAAGAATTTGCAAGACAAGGCCATGCCAGTTTTTAGCATTTTAGCGATCGGATTTCGGATAGTGTCATGTCAAGTCAACCACCTACAACCTGTCTCTTGAAATATTTTTTTATGCTAAGCTGCGGGCTGCGGCTGCGGTGCGGTTGGTCAAATTATTTTTATCACTTTCCTCTGCACTTTTTGCACCACTAAAATTCTTTTCACTGCAGCAGCAAAGAATTTTTGCAGTAGAATTTTCTTTAATTTTTGCAATTCGAAATCGCTCGCAAAGCAATGTGCTGGAAAATGTGTTGGGAAAAATTATTGGTTTTCCTTACCCAAAATTTTGCCCAGTTTTCAGTGAAGACACACGCACAATGCAGGCACGTTTTCAAAACCCACCGTCGTACCTAGTATATTGTGTCCGGGCAATCCGAGCCTGGAGTGCAAATATTGAAAAAAATATTTGACCTATTTCCTGTCCGGCGTCCGATCCGAATTCGGGGCTTTTCTCGTTTTCTCCCTGCCACTGCCACTGCACTGTATTGATTTGAATTCTTAACTAAACTGACTCAATGAATTAAAAATGCGTAGAGTAGTAAAAGTAGAGCAATTTTTGTGGTGTGCGTGCGAGAAATGCGTGGAATTTTCCCTGGCGTTGTTTTGCCTATTGCTTGTCTCAAAAGTTGTACAAAAAAGTTTTTGGTTTAGTTTTAGTTTGACTAACTGCCCTGTCCTGTGCCTTTGCCCTGACTTTTGGCGTGTTATTCTTATCAAGAATTCAACGAGGAAGTCGCTGAAAAAATGTCGAGCTTGCAAAGCCAGCTGACCACACAACTCATGCAACGCAATCGTCTGCTCTGTGTTCTACACTTTGACTGATTTGACTTGACAACTTGACTGCCCTGCCTGTAAATTTTTTACAATTACCAAAGTCTATAAATAAACTTGTATTTCCGGCTTGCTTTCCTCTGAAAGTGGTCAAATTTAGGAAGTGAAGGAAGGAAAAGAAATGCAAGCTTTTTTGAAGCCAACCCTGCATGCTTCCTGCCCTGCCTGCCACGCATGCCTCGGGGATTTCGGATCAGAAGTTTTTCGTAAGGCTTGGATTTTTTGGCTGACTGACTGGACTGGACTCGGACTGACTAGCAAAATGCAAAACTTTCTAAAAGCTACCTGGCTGGACAAATCATTAGCGGATAATTTTTATGCCGATGCTGAATGCTGAGGATGATGCTCATCAAAATAAGTTAAGAGTCAAGACTCAAGACAAGAACAACATGTAAACTCTCGTGTATTTCTCGCAATTTTTATTTTGTTCTGAGGATTGTTTGAAAATTTTTGACTGGTTACTTTTTACAATACGTTCATTGGCATAAAAACATTGTTAAAATTGTGATGATTCGGGTGGGAGCTTCGGTTTGAGTTTCTTCAGCAGCAGGCAGCAACAGCAAATACGACGCCACCACTTTTTTCCTTTCTTCTTCTTCTCTGGCTTTGGCAGTGCAGGAGGAGGAGATATGGGCGAGACAATTCCATTCCCCAAAGAAGTTTCAGTTTCAGGAGCTTCTCCGGAATTCGGTCTGTTGAAGAAGAATTTAAAAATAAATTAGGCAAAATTCAGATCGAAAATATGCATATGCTAATGAAAATGACATGATAAAGAAAACTTACGAGTGTTCCAATAAGCAGTTGCCAGGTTCGGGGCTTTCTGCTTTGCCCTCAGCATCAGCCCCAGGAGCAGTAGTAATCACAATATCGGCTGTCTCAGCCGTTTCCTCTTCCAAGTATTCAGTGAACTCCTCAATTTTTGCGATTCTTGAAATTGGCCCAGCCAAGTCAAGTGTCCATGGTATTTGAGGGCGTTTCGAGATGTGGGAGCAGGCTTTGGTAGCTTGGAGCAAAAAATTAGCTAGATGTACCTGGACAAAGAAGGATGCAGGTATTCCAGCTTGTAGCATTGAGGGGAACAATACTCCTGGCTTGACTTGCGGCTGGACCGTGAAAACGCTGACTTGTCTCCTATTCAACTTGCCGCTGCAGATTTCTTCGCCAGTAGAGTCCTCGTTGTCAACGCCTCCATGTGCTGGAGAAGTCGCCGATACCTTTTCTGGGCACGAGTGTACCAAGTCGAGGGTGACGTCGGGGTAACGAGGCCTACTGGCGTTGGCAGGAATGGCGGCCAGTCGAGCGAATTCTTCAGCCATGGCCGTGGCCGGGTAACCGCCAACTGCCTTCTCGTAGTCACCTCCTCCGTGTTCTGGAGGAGGCGCCGAAACCTTTTCTTGGCCCTTGCGAGCCAAGTCGAGGTCATAGTCGGGGTCACGAGAAGGGTTGGCGGTCGGTGTTGTGAGTGGAGTCTTGTCTTCAGCCACGGCCAGGCGGGCTTCACCGCCAACGATCTTCTCGCAGTCACCTCCTCGGTGTTGTTGAGGAGGCGCCGTAACCCTTCCTTGGTCCTTGCGAGCCAAGTCGGGGTCGTAGTCGGGGTCGCGAGAAAACTTGGCGGTAGCACGAACGGTGAGACGAGGAGCGCTGTAGTCAGTCAAGTCCAAGTCGAAGTGTCCAGCCGTGCAACTCTTGTCATCTCCTCTAGCAAAAGTTTCTTCATCCAAGTCTTCATCCATTGCTGGAGAAGTCCAGGCAAGCCAGAGTTGGGTCAGTCGCAACCCGTCAATGGTTGCTTTAGCCGAAAGAACCTCCTTCACCCTGAGACCCCAAAAGAAATTAGTTCCGACAGACTCAACATTGAATTTTCAAATTTTGAAGAAAAAAAGTTACCAAAAATTGCACAAGTCACAAGGTTTGTGAAGTCCCAGTAAGATCAGGATAATGACCAGGGCGAAAACGAGCGCCCTGACCATGATCTCCAGAACACGGAATATAGAAACAACATAAATTTTCTGGAAAGTTCAAATAAAAGTTAGAAAAATTCAAGCCAAAAATACTAAACTCAATAATGGAATTATGTTTAAATTACTTCAATGAGAAAAGTAAATTTGTCGGCCACAATGGCCTTCACAGGCATCATGGTGCCAAAGGCCCAGTGGCAGAAGATCAAATCGTTGTCAATTTCGTCATCTTCCAAAACTTGGGCGGTCCAAGAAAACTCCTTCCAATCCTTCACTGGTCCGCATTTCTGGAAAAGGAAAGAAAAAATATCTGAAATTTTGACCAATTCGATTCAAATAGAGAATCCCTGACAACAGTTTTTTGTTGACGCCAACAAACCCAAAAGAAATTGGGAAAAAATTCTTCAAGAAAAATTACTTGGCCAACATTCGTAACCAAGGGAAAGCCCCTAAACTACACATTTTTGTTGACGACGTCAGCAAAACAAAAAACTTTTGTCTGAAAACTTCAAAATTTTACACGCTGAAGATACAAATTGAAAATTAATTTCTAAACCAAATTCTTCCACCCTTGTCTTGTCTTACCTTAAACAGTGCCAATCCAACAAAAGGTCCAAAAAACTGATCCAGTGCTTTATAGTGAGTTATGAATCCAGTAGTAGCATAAAAGAACATCTTGCATGAAACAAAAAGGAAGACAAATTAGACAAACATTCCTACCAAAAACTATTGCAAAATTACCCCTAAAAATATGAAATTTCTCCAAGCCGATCCAACGATGAAGACGAGAGCTAGGCAAAATCCAATCTTCCCGAGTTTATTCAGACAATTTGCAAGGAAAGGAAAGTCCAAGGTTCCCGACTCCGGTATCTCCTCGAAAAAGCGGCCTTCCAAATTTTCTTCCATCATCGCCACCATCTCTCGAGTCACGATCTGAAATCAACCAAAAAAAAAGAACAAAATTGAATTTAAAATTCCAATACCAAATGTCTAGACCAAAATCTAGAGCAACAAAAATCTCACCAAATCAATCCACGTAAATCCAAAAACGGTCCAAATCAAAATCGAGAATAACGGGCCCTTGGCGACCCCCGCCATCTCCTTCGTCGACGGCATCACGGCACACTTGCCAAACGATCGCGAAAACTTTAGGCTCAAAGCCTAAAACGAAGACAATACACGCAAAACCTTGTCAAAAGACAATGAAAGCAAAATCTTTAAAAGATTTCAAGAGCAGAGCTAACAGTGACCTGATCAGCACAACAAAATTTCAGACTGTTTTGACTTAACCTCATCAAAATTTTCAAAATCAACAACGTTTTCATCAAACTACCTAGGATACCAAAATTTTCGGAATTTAGACCAGCTAAGCTCCAACCTCTCAGCATTAGCCTTAATGGCTGCCGCAGGAAGTGCAGGGGAAATTGTTGACCGTTTGTTGCTAGGCAGTTGCCAGGCATAGTCCGTCGCATTGTCAAAAATTTGCTTCGATTCTGACAAAAAAGTGACACATTCTTGCATTGCATTGACTTGGCCGGCATAATAATTTGGCATTTGGCTCATATTGCAGCAGTACATTTGCAAATTGCAACTGCCAGTGCAAACATTGCACTTTTTGTATTTGCATTTACAGCACCAGCAACACTGCAAATATTAGTTGCAAAATTTTGCAAAAAAAACTATTTCAAAGGAAATCTACCTTTTCAATTTTGCATTGCACAAATTGCACAAATTGCACATTGCACTGCATTGCTGCAGCTAGCTGCAAGGATTTTTGATGTCGTTTTTCTCACAGAATTAAGAGGGAATTTTGGGGTGGGGAAATGAGCACAATTCAAACTGCCTCTTGTGCAGTTTTCGTTCAGAATTCACCGACACGTCACGTTGCAATTTTGTTTTTGCAGTTCCCAAAATTGTCCAGTTTTTGATTGTTGTCGTTCAATATTTGTTGTTAGTTTGGAATTTTTTTTGGGCCAATAATGTCGTTGTCCTGTGGCCGCGGTCGCGGCGGTGGCAATCGCGGGACTAGAGGCAGAGCCAACTCTTCCAAATTTTGTTTCATTTGCTCTGAGCCAACTCTCAACACAATTTTTGAAAATACAAGCACAAAGCGAAAACGGACAATTGGAACTTTATGTCAACTGCTCAATCTTCCTCTGCGTGACAATACACTAAATTTTGGGACAAAGTTTCAGCAGACAAGATTCTGCTCTACTTGTGTGACAAGGTTGAAGGAATTTGATAGAATTTTGGCTGGGCTGAGACGATTGACGAATGCTGTTCGAGAAGGGAGAAGACAAATTGAAAATCAGTTGAAAACTAGTTTTGAGAGACAACAATTGAATCACGTCAATCATCATGATGATGTGAGGGACAAAAATGAAGAGATTTTGATTGGAATTTTTCGTGAGGAAATCATTAGGGGTAATTCTCATTCATTCTTAATTAATTCAGAGCGAGAGACTTTTAGTTCTTAGCTTGGATTCCTAATTTCTAAAATTCTGTCAAACTTTGATTCTAGAGCTGAGCAAGGACAACCCTGGGTCAATTTTTAACTTATCGCCGAATGGATTCAGCAGCGACTTCAAACTTTTTTCTGAATATCCACCCGGTGGTGGTCCAAATTCATCAAAAATGGAAGTGGATGAGTAAGAAACAAATCTAAACAAATTTCGAATCTACTTTAGAGTTTGAAAACCCTAATAAATTTTGCCAAGAAATATTTGAATTCAGTGCTTTTAACTTTCGAGTAGCACTCCCTCAGACGAACCTAGTTCTGATGAAGAGGATGAGTTGGACGAGGAGGAAGACTATGACGTGAAACCAAAATTTCCAACCCCTCCAATTTCGGAAAACAATGACAAATCACCAAATTTTACTACAATGAACGGTGGATCAAGTGGATCTGGATCCAGATCAATGTCAAAGACACCCGAAAGGAACATGGACTCTCAACAATGCCGGCCGCTCAATGCTCAAGTAGACATTGAATCTGAATCTGACTTGGACGAGTAAGGCTCGACTAACTTTTAGAACCATTGTTGTAAATTTACGTTAGTCTATTTCAATTGTTGTCATTCATAGGCCACAAGTATACGTCGACGGTGAGCAAACGGATGACGAAGTCTACATTTCTGACACAACAATTGAGAAGGATGATGTACCCGCTGGAAAAACTATTGTTGTTCATGACGAGATCAGTTGTCATTTCGCACCCGAGTGCCCAGTCAAGTTCTCCAAAGATGACAGACTGAAATTCCTAGATCACATTCGACTAGGTCACAAGACAAAGGTGCGAAAAATCGTCTGCAATGGTAGCGGCACTACCCGCAGAAACAAAAACAAGCCAGTCAAAACTGTCCCTACAATTGGTAATGGTCATGGTGGAACGATTCCTACAACACTAATTGGTGGAACAGAGTCAGAACCTGAACCCTCTACTCCTGCCCCTTCTTCAGAAGAAATCACTGCGGATCTTTGTGATTTTATGGCCGAATTAATTGAACGAGCAATTTTGTTAGCTGGAGCCGAAGCCGAAACTACCACTTCCACAAGCGAAAACAACGAAATACCAATTTCTGACACTGCGATGGAAATAGATGAACCAGAATCGGAATCGACATTCGCAATCGCATCGAAAGCCATCGGTGTGGGTGCTGGTCCAGCGAAGGCAGCAACAGCAACTTTCTGCTCCGCAGAAACAAACGAAACCATGGCCATGACCGTGGCAGTGGTGAGACCATCAACTTCAGCTTCAGCTAATAATGTCGACGAAGTTAAACTATTCAAACGAGAAGCCTCCTCCATTGTTGCAAATCCAGACGAATTCGTAGATGAAGATGAAATGAAGAGCGAAAGCGACCTGAAATGCGAAAAGTGTGACATATCGTTCAACAATAACAGCACCCTGGAGCGCCACCTGCGCAAGGACCACAGTTTGGACATGAATTGGCGAACCGACCTAAAGACAAGTCCTCGCAAAAGAAATTTACGCTGCTATATTTGCAATGCTACCTTCAAATTGCCACAAGGACTTGACGCCCACAAAAGAACCCATACCCGGGAATCGACAGGGAAGACATCAGTAACGTCACTTGGGGAATTGGTACCTGTTGGCCAAGGTGTCGTTCCTTCGTCATCGTCACCTCCGGTTCCGGTGCAAGTGTCTTTGTCTTCTCCACTTCCGGTTGTACAAAGTCAGAGTCAACATGTCCTTGCGATCAGTCAGACAGCAGCCTTTCCGTTCAGCTGCGAGATTTGTGGGGTCAAATATTTGTTCAAAGGTGACCTCATCCGACACACGATGACGGCTCATGAGAATCTCAGCGATTTTGGAACCGATAGGAGCCATGTGGATTCTAAATCAAATGGTAAATATTCAAAATTATGTGCCAGAATTCGAACTAAGCAAATATGGTGTTTAATCCGAGTTTAATTATTATTTTTGTTCACAGTTACCTATGCTTTCATTTGGTAAAACGTCTGAACTGAATTGAAGATTCCGATCCGAAGGGGTCCAAATAATTATATTTTGAAGAGTAGCTGGAACTGCAACTTGATCGTCAATTGTGACGAGGAAGACTTCTCTATTTTATTTTAATCTCATGACTGAGCAAATTATGAACTCTAAGATTAAGATTTCAATCTCAATAATAATAGTCAGTGACCAGTGAAGTGATCGCTTCGCCGGATGAATAGTTTGTACAAATTTTCAATTTTTCTAATTTGTTTTTTGACTAGGTTTGGTGACTTGTTATCTCACCAAAATTTTGTAACGTCTATGCTTGCGCGCTTGGTCCAATTTTGGGCGAAGGAGAACAGGAACAGCCTGAGAATATAGAACATTCCCGGTATAATATTAGTAAAATTCAATAAATGCTTACTAAGACTTACATCAGTTACATCGCATTACGAAATTATTACTCGGTGAATTCTTTCAGATTACAGCAAATTATCATTTCCTTTTCGGTGATTGAATTTGGAGCGAGGAGACAACAAATGTATGACATCGAAATTATTTCGCAAAATATTTAAGAACTTTTCAAACTATTTTTGCAATTTGCACTTTTTCGGGTGCAAAGTGCAAACTCAGCCGGGCAAAATTTGGAAATCTTAGAATATTTTACCAAAATCAAGGTTATCAAGGTTCATGTTCATTGCTCAAAATTTGATAGAGAATTCCATTGTTGGGTCAGTTGGGCTCATTGCATTGTTCGATGATGATCCAGTTTACAATATGGACAAATAAGTTGTATTTATTGGGGAAAAAGTATGATTGTTTTTTTAACCTTCAACTAATCTGTGAGTTTTTTTCCATCTCTGCCATTGTCTATTTCCGGTCCCGTCCCGTCGTCAAGTGGGTCTAATTTGCAATTTGCAAATTTTGACTCCATGTTCTTACTTTGGTCTCTACCTTTACGTTTTTTACTTCCGGTTTCGTGCGAATGTGGCATGTCTATAATTTAAATTCACTTCACTAAACCAAATATTTCAATCTAATTTCAATTGTGAAACAAACCACGAAATCTACACCAAATGCCAATTTTTTGTTGAAACAGTGTAGTCGATTCGATTGAAACCTTAGATTACACATACAAACTTCTAGATAGGAAATGCTCCATAAGAGGTGAAAATCAACAACGGTAACGTTAAAT